>JAVHLV010000225.1:0-110533 GCA_036785495.1 Colletotrichum neosansevieriae | reverse complement strand
TATCTCCTATATTATATATATAGCTTTGCTAAATTTTCACTAATTTTTTATAGAACTACTTCTATAACTTTCTAGCTTTCCCCCCCCCCCCCCCTAAAATAATTATTATATATATCTAGTATCTCTTACTCTAGTACTGCTTCCTTACTAATTATTTAATAGATAGCTAATACTACTATTACTAGTACTTCTAGTAGTAACCCCCCTAGTAGTAGTTTTCCCAGAAAGCACCCTATTCTAGCCTCTAAGATTATAAGTATACTACTTCCTTTTTACTTATATATTACTTATTTATTACTTATTTCTATTTAGAATAAGGTTTATAAGCCTATCTAAAAGAAGAAAAAGACTAATAAAAATAAGTATACTTATAGCACTATATATCTCTATACCTGCTCTTTTTATATTTACTACCTTATTACTAATTCTAAGACTAAGCTTTATACTAACTAGCTTAGTATAACTCTATTTTCTGCTTATTTACTACTTACTAGTTACTTATTTATTATTAGGATCTAGTAAGTAGTATACCTAGTATGCTAATAGTTTCTATTCTTACTCTAGTTCTATAAATATCTCCTACTCTATATTCTCACTATTTATTTATTACTTATACTCCTCTAGGTCTTTAATAATACTATTCCTACCTATAAGAACCTTAAAAATACTACTAATACCTTTAATACTATTAAGACTAATAATAAGAACTATACTAAGATACTATACTTACTACTTATACTCTACTTACTTACTAACTCCTCCTAGCTTCTTTAAGCCTTCTAAGCTATAGCTAGTAATACTAAATATAGCTTATATTACTTTACCTATACTAATACTATAGATATACCTTACCTATTTCCTATATATACCTCTTCTAGGCTTACTTTTATTATTCTTACTATTAGCTTCCTACCTATTAGCACTACCCCCACACCTTATACTCTCTATATACCCCCTACTCCCCCCCTACTTATCTCTAAGTAAGCTAAGTATATTATTATTACTTTTAAGGCTATTTCTACTACTATTATCTTAGTATATATAAGCTACTCCCCCTTTATTACTATTTTCTTAACTAACTGCTTTTATAGTATTTTACTCCTATTATCTCTAAAGAGGAGAAGGAGGAGATAGAGGAGGAGGAGATAGAGGAAGAGGAGGAGAGTAGTAGTAAGAAGAGTAAGGCTACTACCTAGCTGCTTTCTAGCCCCCTCCTCTCCGAGAGTTTCTAGCTTATATATATCTAGTATATATTATTATTATTTTGCTTTCTAGCCTATAAGCCTAGAGATATCTAGGCTATAGCTCTTAACTTTACTGCTTTTTCCTATACTATTTCCTTATACTACTCTACTAGTATATTATCTTTAATATAATACTATAGCTTCTAAGTATCTTTCTTACTACTATATCTCTTCTAATATATAAGGTACTATCTCTTTTTCCTAGAACCCCTATAGTCTAAGATTTCCTCTACTTTATATAGAAGCTTCCCTTTTACCTTACTAATTAGAAGTTACTTATTTACTAGATTACCTCTACTATTAAATAGTTCTAGCAGGGAGATTAGAAATATATTATATATCTTATATATCTATAAGATATCTAACTTATATACTAGCTTATAGTTTCTCTTAAAACTAAATATATAGAAAAAGCTAAGATACTTATTTATAAGTTTTCTACTTAGCTGCTTTATCTTAATATTCTTACTAAAGAGGAGAATCTAATCCTCTATAGTAAATCTCTTTAATTATCTATATTTATTATAATAGTATACTTACTAAACCTTAACTCTATCTAAGAGTAGTACTAGCTCTACTTATTATATCTATAGTTACTCTACTCTCTCCCCTACTACTATATTTAATAACTTAGATACTTCTATAAATAGAATATTTCCTAGAATTAGTAGGTCTTAGCCTATAAGAGCTTAGTTTAGTAATATCTTAATAGATAAGTGCTAAGTATTATTATATATAAATTAGGTGAGATAAAATCACTATACCTAATCTGCTTAGTTTCTAGTATAGAAGTAGCAGAGATAATACTTAATATTTTAGTTTTATTACTCTATCTAGCTATCTATCTATAAATAAAAGATAGTGCTTAGATAATACTTAATAGTAAGAAGGAAGCAGAGATATACCTAGAACTTACTTATAAATAAGAAGCCCCTATCTAATATTATTCTATATAGTATACTAAAAATAGTAAATATCTTAGTAAATAGGAGATTAGTAAAGCTACTTATAGTAAGCTAGCTTATTATTATAATATAGAT
Source organism: Colletotrichum neosansevieriae (assembly GCA_036785495.1). Taxonomy (NCBI): domain Eukaryota; kingdom Fungi; phylum Ascomycota; class Sordariomycetes; order Glomerellales; family Glomerellaceae; genus Colletotrichum; species Colletotrichum neosansevieriae. The sequence goes on along the minus strand of JAVHLV010000225.1, from coordinate 108,249 downwards.
ACTATATTTTATATAATAATTTATAATAATAAGTATTATATTATAGAGCTTTTTACTTATAAGAGTTAGAGATTTAAGTAGCTTTATAATAAAGTTTAATAAGATCTTATTATAGAGTTATATTAGTATTAGTAATACTACTAGTAAGCTATAGGGTTTATAGCAGTAAGCCTTTATTCTTTAGTATATTATATATATATTAATATACTTCTTTATATCTCTCTTTATTTTATCTTAGAAGTAGTCCTACCTTAGTAACTTATATATTTAGATAATACTAAGATATCCTATAATAAGAGTATTATAATATACCTTAATTAGTTTCTCTTAGATACTCTCCTATCTAGGTATATATATCTTCTCCTTATACCTTAATAATCTATATAAATCTACTTTCTACTTCTAGGCTTTGCTCTTTTTCTACTTACTCCCAGCTTTAATACTATACTATTATCTCCTTACCTATTACTTATTTGCTATAAAAGTATTTCTCTATTATAGTTAGAGTATATAACTAATTATTAACTTAGATACTATACTTACTATTTTAGGGTCTAGCTTTCTAGCCTCTTTCTATAAAATATATAGCTTATAATCTATAGCTCTAGTAATAAGCTTAAGCAGCTAGTAAGCTACTCTATTACCTCCTTAATATAGAGTTTCTCCTAATACCCCCTATTATAGCCCCTCCTTAAAACAGAGTTAGAAGTCTACCCCCCCCTTCTTATCTCTTCTCCTTACTTAGCCTCTTATTAGAGCTGCTATATATAGTAGTTTCTAGTCCCTTACTGCTTCCTCTAAGTAAGTTTATATCTCTTTTACTAGAGTATTAGTCTCTCTTCTACTATTATCTTAGTTATAGTTAGACCTCTATAATAGGCTATTAGCTAGATTTTTCTTTTCTAGCTTAAACTTAATATTAATATTAAATACTATAAAGTTATTAAGCTAGTATAGCTATCTAGTATTAGATTTAGTCTTAGTATCTAGAAACTATAAGTTAAAGTAGTTAGTCTAAACTATAATAGTTTCTAGTATATATACTATATACTACTACTAGTTCTATAAGCTGTTAATAATAGTAAGCAGCTTATAATTACTTATACTAAAGTAAGTTTCTAAGCCTATTAGCTTCTTTAAGTAAAAGGTAACTAGGTACTAGTAACCCTTAAAGAGCTAATATAGTACTACTTCTATTATAAAGTTAGAAGTATCTATATAGATTGCTATAGAGAGGGATAGGTTAAAGTATTATAGTATTAAAGCCTCTATAAATACCTAGACTAGCTAATAGAAAGCTATTTAAGTCTTACTACTAAGCTATACCCTACCTATATAGTTACCTCTTAGTTTATTTATAAGGGGTGCTATAATCTTAGAATAGCCCTTAATAAACTATTAGTAGAACTCTATAAATCCTAGAAATACTTAAATATCCTTAATACTATATAGTAGTAGCTATATTATAATAGCTATAATATAGTTCTATTTTATAGAGATACCTTCTAGAAAGATAATATACTCTAGAAATAAAATTATTATCTTATAAAACTTATATTTATTACTATTAAGATATAGACTCTATTTTCTCAGCTTCTCTATAACCTAGTATATATCCTACTTATAAGTCTCTTTATTACTACTATATATTAGAATATTATCTAAGTAGATAATATATATTATATTAATAAGACTAGCTAGAGCTTTATTAATATAGGCCTAAAATATAGCAAGTATATTAGTAAGCCTAAATAGTATAACTATATACTTAAAGTAGCTATATTATATATAAAAGGCTATCTTCTACTTATCTCTCTTACTAATATATATCTAATAGTAAGCATTTATTATATCTAGCTTTATAAATATCTTTATATTACCTAGATAGTCTAGGATCTTACTAATTAGGGGTAGTAGTATATAATCCTTATAGGTGATTCTATTTAATATATAGTAGTTAATATAAAGATATAGCTTCCCCCCCTTCTTAGATATAAATAGTATAGGAGCGCCTGCTAGGCTTATTAAGGGTTAGATCTATCCTTTTACCTCTACCTTTATTAAGTAGTTATATAGAACTTTAAGCTTATATTCTAATAGTAAGTATATAGGCTTCTAGAGCAGCTATATATCTCCCTTAAGGATAATATAATAGGAGTATGCTAATTATTTAGATATCTCTTCTACCTTCTCCTTTAAGAATAAATCTACTATATCCCTATATCTCTCCTATTATAATAGAGATAGTAATTCTCTATCTTTTCCTATAATACTATCTCCTACTATCTCTATAATAGCTATAATATAGAGTATAATATATATAAAAGCAGTAAGGTTATATCCCTTAAGGTTCTTTTTTATTATTATAAACCTTAGATATTATTTAAATAAGGAGTAATACTAGGCCTTAGCCTTCTAATCTACTACTAGGTTTATATTCTCTAGTTATAGTATATCTAAGATAAGTACTAAGGTTTTAATATCTATAAGGATAAAGCAATATAGTTAGGTCTCTATAATATTATTACTATCTATAATTTTAAAATAGATATAGCAGCTACTAAGTATTAGTAACTTATCCCCCTTAATAGTTACTAATAGTAGGCTTAGATAGATCTAAATACCTATTAGATTTACTATAAAATAGCTATAACTAATTATATTTATATCTAATTCTAAGTCTATTAATGCTTTACTAAATTACTAATAGCTATTTAGCTATACTTATAATAGGATTTCTAAGTAACACCCCTAGCTCCTATTACCTCCCTATACTATGCTTATAGAAATACTATTAACTAAGATAGCAGTATATTTAGGGCAATTTTACTAAAGATATCCCTTCTTACTATAACTATAATAGGTTATATTAGAGTATTATACTATAATATAGCTCTCTTTACTATATATATAATATATACCTCTAGTATTTTAGGCTCTAGAGCAGTTCTATTATATATAGCCCTCCTTACTATAATTATAGTATTTAAGCTCTTATTATTAAGCCTTAAATATAGCATTCTAGCAGCCTTTTAGCTACTTTATAAGTTTCTAAAAAGTTAGTTCTTATAGATTAGAGACTTTATTCTTATATTATAGAGAGATATAGCTCTCCTTTTTATATCTATAGTAGGTTAGTAGCTAATAAGAGATATATAAAGTTAGGCAGCTTATTAACTGCTCTACTAGTGCTTATAAGTTATAATATCTATAAATAGCATTTCTGCTAACTTCTAGTAAGTGCTTAATCTACTATATAAATAAGATTAGCTCTATATATATTTTTAGAAGCTATAGCTATAAGCTAATTATTTAGTAGAGGCTTAGATATAGCTTACTAAGGAGGGATAAGATATATTATTTCTTAGAGAGAGTATATAGCAGCTCTATTTCTAAGCTATTATACTTAGTAAGAAAGTAATTAAAGAGCTAGTTAGATTTCTAGTATATTTAGTTAAGCTATAAAGTAGTTATTATAATATAGCTCTTAGAGTCTAATAGCTAGTTATATAAGAATATCTTAAACTCTAGCTAAATAATATATCTTATATTAAATCCTAGCTTCTAGTTCTCCTCTATAAGGTATTATATCTAGTTTATCTTTATATAGTCCTAGAGGTAGCTAATTCTATATACTACTCTATTATAGTTCTTTTAAATCTTCTTCCCCTATAAAATAAAATAAGAGTTATAGTTAAATAGAAAGGTTTATAGCTTCTTATAAAACTTATCTAAGTATATTAGTATAAGTAGAGTAAAAGGCTAGTATAGCTAGGAGCTATCTCCCTCTTCTAGGCTATCTAGCTACTTAGAAGGTTTATTCTTACTTCTTAGTATAGTAGAAGTCTAGGTTATAGGCAGATAAAGGTTAATATTACCTATTTATAGCTAGGTAAGTTTAGCCTACTTCTTCTAGATAGCCTATTTATAGTAAATAACCTTAAGTTTCTCCTCTAGTTTATACTTCTCTTACTCTAGTATCTCTATCTACTTAGCAGCTATATATATATACTTTATATAAGTAGAGGTAGCTATTAGTAAGCACTACTAATTATTACCCTTATCTACTAGTTCTAAGATATCTTAGTACTATAAAGGTATATTACTATTATAATATACTTAGTATATATTTATAGCTATTTTTTCTACTAGTTTATTTTAATAAGAAAAGGCTTTAGACTATTAGAGGTTATATATAAAAGAATAAAATAGTAGATTAATTATAGCCTTAATATAGAGTCTTAGTATATATAATACTAAAGCCTGCCTTCTCCTATCCTTTCTGTTACTATGCTCCTGTTATGCATCCCTCCTGGGTTAGGGCTTTGCTACTACTATAGGGGCGCTGCTACTCCATAGCCCCCCCCCCCACCCCCGCACCTAACACGCTCGGAGGGCGAGAGGTAGGATTCCACCTCGCTATTCGCGTTTAAGCGTAATCACTCCAGATGATCAACGCGGGCGTTCTTCTAGTGGGCTCAAAACGTTCAAGCTTAAATCGGCTTGGATCAGATGGACTTAAGCCACTGCAAGTGCCGACCTTAGTTCCTGGTGTGGACAATCTTTCAGGCTTTATAAAGTCTAGCTTGTCGGTCCAAGGCGGCTAGGATGGTTTCAGTAGCCGCCCCGCTTGCGTTTGGAGGCCCCTTTGCCGTTAAGGGGGCTATATCAGGAGCGTTGGGCTGGCTTCCCACGAGGCTGGGCTATAGTGGCTGGGCCTCAGTGTCACGGCGGCGCTTAGCCCTTGAGGTAGGAGTTAGCTCTAGAGGTAACCCAGAGCCCCGATCAGGGCCGGCTAACGGGGCCGGCTGCAGACTGGTGGCTTCTGGAGGCTGTGAGGCCATCTTGGGATGCTCCAGGGGGAAGAGGTGAAGAGTCTTCAGTATTTTGGTGGTATATCAACTGTTTCACAAATGGCAGCTGCCAAGAAAAAATAGGTGAGAGGGAAGTTGACTTGTTATGCCTAGCGGGTCGTCACACTTTGATCTTAATCCTATCCTAATATCATCCTATCCTTTCGAGTTGTTAACCCCTTCAAAGTTTGAACCATCTTAGTTACGTCCTTTTTTGGTCGGACCCTTCTTGGTCGGTTCCTTCTTGTTCGGCTTGTTCGGATCCTTCTTGGTCGGATCCTTCTTGGTTGATTCCTTTTTGGTCGATTCCTTGTTGGGGGGGTTCGTAAATCTTACACATTGATTCCCTATCCATCGGCAATAGTATGGTGAAAAAAAGTCACATGCCAATTGGCTGGTATACTGAAGTTTTCAGTACGAAGGCTTCATGCGGTATATGTAATATGAAGGAACTTACTTGAGCGCAATCCGGCCCTTCATTTGTACCTCCCACTTTGGGACTCTTTCGTCTGCCTCCGCCGCCTCCGCCGCCTCCAACACTCATACATCCGCCTCGTCGATCAAGAAATGAGACTCCCGCTAGGGCGGCCTTGTTCGTAGGGGGGCAAGTGCAACCCAAGGCCTTCTCATCACAGTGTCTACGGGTTGTACTCCCTGCGTCATTGTGGCAGAATCCTTCCTAGAAACAAATATTATTAAGACATACTTTCCTTTCGATTCAATCACATACGCATCTGACAGAGTTACAGTTGCAAGGCGTACACACGACCTGGCCGTTACAGTATGTTTCATCACCGAGTCCTTTGAAGACAAAATTGCTGCTCATGAGAAGTAGAAGTAATACACGTAAAGTAAACATAGTTCTGTGATGTGTGGCTGCTTCTGTGAGGTGATGGATGTGGGTGGACTGGTAAGGTGGTGAACGTCTGCGGAAAATAGTCGTCGTTAAAAGGAGGAATATAAGGTAGTGAGGGAGACAAACTCCATACTGTTGCTTATGTAACCCACTGCCACGCGTCTTACTTCGATAGTACAACTTTTGAAGGTTAAAAGAGAGGTTTTTGACGATGTATGGCAAATGGAAACGGGGAGAATATTGTCTCTTCGGGCAAGTTAGGAATTTAGCCTTTTATGCCTCAGGAATCTGATGCTAAGCAGGAAAAATGAGAGTAGGAGAAGACTAGGAACGGGAAAGTTGGCCCCAGATCAAATGGCTGGAGAAACGAGACGTTCGGATTCTGCGCAACGTTGTCGCTGCGAGGTGTTCGCTGTCCTCGTAAAGTTAGCTTTGTCAGTGGCTTTGGCTTACGCGTTATCAGTAGAAGAAAACAGGCGTTTGGGACTAAGAAAGCTTTTCCTACCTAGGGCCATTGAGGTTAACGATACTTTTTTGCGAACGCGGAAGCGTGGAAGACAGCAGTAGCTTTCTAGGTATTATTTAAAGTGTGCTACTACTCATGTCGACTCCCAAGGTTCTCAGAACCTGTATGCTGTGAGGCTATTCAGGTCGACGATACTTTTTGCGAACGCGGAAGCGTGGAAGGCAGCAGTAGCTTTCCAGGTATTATTTAAAGTGTGTTGTGCATAGTAGAGCACATGATATGGGTTAAATTTAGTGTGAGAAAGTGTAATTACCCAAGTGGGTGGCAAAAGGCACTAGAAGAAAGTGTGTTACTAGAAGTAGTGAACATGGTGGGTGGCAAAAGGCACTAGAAGCTTTCCAGGCACTAGAAGCTTTTACCTAGGTGTTGTGGGAACATGTCAGACCGGGAGATCCTGATTATACAGAGCGGGGCCAAAAGTCTGAGCCTGAGCCCACTTACCTACACGGTGCGCGCCTCGCGTCACGCCCCCTCGATACACCCTTCTTCCTTCAACCTACCACAACTTTATGAGATGGAGGCCAAATTACACGCTTTTACCACGGTTTCTTCTAGTGCCTTTCGCCGCCCATATTCAGCCACATGGGGGTATTTACATGGTCAATTTGAAACGATACAGAGAAGATTTTACCACGGTTTTTAGCGGGAAATCGAAGCCTTCTAGTGCCTTTCGCCACCCATATTCAGCTACATGGGGGTAAGAAATCAAAGCCTTAACAGTGAGATTACCGACCTTCAGCAAGTCGCGATCACAGCCAGGGTGTTGAGCGGAATGAGTCAGCGTGACGCAGCCGCGCTCCTTAACTTCTCACGTGGTATAGGACGGAAGATACTGCAACGTTACGAAGAAGGCAGCAACTTGGATTCTACACCATAAAAAGGGCACCCTAAAAAGCTCTCGTCTTATAAGCAACGAATCACCGTCCGTACAGTAAAAGTTGACTACCGGAAGCCGTATATAGACCTCGCAACTGAGCGGAAAGGTTGTGTCAGCCCCAGGACCATGAAGAGGGTTTTCCAGAAGGCAAACGTACGAAAATGGAGGGCTATGAAGAGCAGCGCAGCCGCCAAAGCAATCAAAGCAAATCGACAACCACTAGTTGTTGATTAGTTCATTTGGCGCTGTTAATAAATCCATCAAATTAAAGGCATGTGACTAGTCATAATACCGGATTAGGCAATAAATGAAGCTATCTAGAGATCCTATGGATGAACTACAAACCCCTCGATCCCAGAGACGGGCAACAAATCCCTCTTTAGCCAATTCTTCGTCAACTGCAGCCGCTTAACACCCCCTGGCTTCATTGAGAGCCCTTATGACGTTAGCATTAATTTCGCTGTACTGAAGGCTCGCTCGCAGTCTGACGCCATGACTGGGATCGCGAAGACGTCAAGGGCTAATTTACTCAACCGAGGGTACTACGCCTAACGGTCTAGCCCCCATTGCGCGGGGTCATCCGTCTCCTCTGGGGCTTGCCTGAGGTTGAGGTATGTGAAAGCGTAGATTATGAAGCTTCGCTAGAGCCATAGCCAAGTCATTCGAAGGCTGTTCGACTTCCATCATCATGAGCCATCGCAATCCTTGCGCCAAGGCCGACAAGGAAGGCTGGACGAAAATTCGGCCGACATGTGATCAAGCGATTTGTACACCTAGGTCGGCACATGCTGCATCAACAAACAAGACTTCACCGCGTTCACCGAGGCGATTAATTCCATGTTCAAAAGGTATTCCATAGCGAATGTCTGTTACGTCTTTCTCTCAGACACATCGAAGGGCCTGTAGAAGTTGGGCCCGAGATACGCCACTTTCGAGAATCGCGACGGTTCCCACTCGGGGATGGACTTTACAAGAGCTCATCGTCCCTCCTCGGGCCGAGTTCTATGACAACAGCTGGGATGGGGAGTTAGTGCATGAAGCCGAGATCTTGATCAAAAGGTTTTACTAAAGAAAGTGTGAGATAATATAGTTCATGGACGCGCTTTTTTTTTTTGGCTAATTAATTGATATGTGTCAACGCTCAACGGCGGGACCTTCGTGTTGCATCAGTCGTGCACAGGCCAAAAAAAGAGTGTGCATCGTGAGTGTCTCGCCTTCGCATCGATCCAAATCAACAAGATGGCGAGGGCTTTCGGGTATTATGGGTACTTTCGGCCTCATTAAGATGCCTTCACGTGGTGCTCGGAGCAGCGAGTCAGTCTGGAAGTCTCACTCACTGGAATGCAATTGGCTTGCTTATGTAACTGACTGTCTTGTGCATCCAGCCGGAGGGGAACCGATTGGGATTCCGCCCGGTGCCCCCACATTCTGAATCTCACTCACCGGCAAGCTCATATCAGCAAGCCCGTGTTCTTTCATTCCAATCACCGTATTACTCTGTCACTCATTAGATAAAACCACTGCTCGATCAGCGCCTCATCGGCTTCTCCGGGCAGGCACCTCAAGATGTCCTCCCAGAAGCCCAAGCTCCTGTGTCTCCACGGCGGAGGCGCCTCCGCGCAGATCTTCCAGATCCAGCTCATCAGACTTCAACGCCTGCTAGACGCCCGTTTCGAACTCGTGTACCTCGACGCCCCCATCGAGACGGAAGCGGGACCCGGCGTGCTGCCGGTTTTTGAGGGATGCGGGCCTTATCGGCGCTGGGTCAGCGACGACCCCGCGATTCCGGCGGACGAGTTCCAAGCGCAGAAGGACCGGGCCGTGTTATTCCTCAAGACGTACGTGCAGGAGAAGGGCCCGTTCGCCGGCTTCATCGGCTTCTCACAAGGCGCGCGCGCCGCTGCGAGCCTGCTCCTCGAGCAGCAGCGCGAGGCGTTTGTCGACCACAAGCTCTTCGCCCTCTTCATCTGCGGCACGTTCCCGCCGTTCGTGCCGCACGAGGAGAAGATCAGCGCGCCGACGATCCATGTCATCGGGTTGGAGGACCCCTACGAATCAGCCAGCGAGCAGCTGTATGAGCAGTGCTCGGAGAAGGCCACGCGCAGGATCCTGAGGTTCCCTGGGGGCCATCATCTGCCGACGGAACCGGAGACGATTCAGCATATGGCCAACGTGGTGTCGAGTGTTTACAGGGAAACGACGAGGAAGTAAGGAAAACAATGAGGGAGGTATGTAAAGGAGCGGGGGCTATGATTGCTTTTGAGCAATTGGAAAAAAGGGCGTCTCGGATAAAGAGCGGGCGGTGCTTGGACTAATTAAACATAGAACGCATTAGCGGGTTTGGTATTTATGTTATGTTACGGCGAAGAATAAATCATTTGGTATTCGATTCGAACGAAGGCGCGCTGCAAGAGTTCATCGTTCCTTTATGACGGATGGCGGGATGATATGCGTCGTCCATCCCATATCCCGAGACATCGCCAGATACCGTGTCTTGGACTGCTAGAGGTTCGCTCATGGTCGGCTGATGAGCGACGATGAGGAAGGCGCCAAGCATGTGGGACGGACTCAATGGTTCGGATTCATGGTCATTGTGTAACATAGGTATCAAGACTCCCGATCGATACTGACCAACAGAAAATCGCCGGCGACGTTGGTCTTGTGAAAGCGGGTTGGTGCGAGAAGAAGGCTTTGTAGTGTTGGCAGCCAAGTTTTGGGGGCAGAGGCGCCGTGGGGATATCCCAAAGATGCTTAGCGGGAATCGGTCTTTTTGTTCCTGATTATCAGGTTGACGGCAAGATTATGTACCGAAATGTTAGTGCAGCACGTACCCCCGGTAGTGCACGATCATGTCCCGCTGTCGGTCGACGTCACTGGCAGCTCCTCGCTCGCCAGCAAAACAAGGAAGAGATGCGACAGCCACCACGACGCGCCGTAACTGGCCAAGTTCGGTCGCTTTTCTCCTCGTCTGAATTCTTCTCGAGCGTCCGACCTTCTTTTCCAATCTTTGAAAGGGTGTCTTGCCGTCTGACCTTTTCAATTGACGATCGACAGTTGCTTCCGCGCAGTAATTCGGCCACCACCGACTCGACCAGGACTGCGACGGCTTCGCGACCGACGATAGACGAGGAGATACCAAATTGAGGCCATCGCATCTGAAGCTCTGAGATATCATGGGCTCCTCCAACTGGTTTTCACGCCTTATGGGCTGGGACAACCACCCAAGACATCGGCACGATTTCCACGCAGACTGGATTCGCGACGACCGCAGACGCCGTATGCACTCCTCCTCCATGCCATCCCATCTTCGTCATCCTGTTTCATCAGACGAGTCGATTCGCTGACAAAACGCCCACTTTCCAGTCCTCCCGCAGTACCGATCCGAACACCTCGAGTCTGCGATTCCCGCCCCCGAAGTTACCAAGATCGCACTGAAGCTGCGTCACCTGATTGAGCTGGCCGTTCCGTGCGAGCTGGACGAGGAGGAGATCACAAAGGCGCACAGCAAGATCATCACCACCAAGGTCATCAAGGCGGCCAAGGAAGCCGGTGGCTCGCACTACGGGTCGTGCGTCGTCTTTTGCTTGATTGTCTGCAAGAGATGGTTCAAACACCAGGCCTTGGTCGAGCTCTGGGACGCCGACATGCATCGCGTCCGAGCCGTTGCGTGCGAGGTTATCGCGAAGCAGATGTGAGACACCACCACAAACTACCTTACGCTTTCTGGAATCAGGACTGACTGGTTGTTGCAGTATCGAGACCGAAGACGACTTGAACTATCTCATGCATTCCGTCCTTCTCCGACGATACTCCATCGTCGTCGATGGCGAAGCCACTCCGCCCGCCAATGTCGTCGAGAAAGCCGTCGATCTTCACGCCGTCAGGGTAATTGGTTCTTCTGGATACCAGAAATGCATCTCCTACCTCTGGAAGGGCTGGCTCGTCCAGGACGAAGACGATCCTGCCGTGTTCGTCGATTACAAGGACAAGGACAACACCAACTTCTTCGTCCACATGGACCCCGACCGTATTCGTGCTCCCATGTACCAGAATGCGACCCAGGTGATCATCTCTTTGGTCTACATTGGCCTGTACACTGCCGTAATCAACTCGGTCAACCCGTCCGGTGTCTTCGACGGGGCGGAACTCTTGATGTACATCTTCACCCTCGGATTCATCTGCGAAGAGCTCACCAAGTTCTGGAAAGCGGGCTACCACATTCTTGGCTTCTGGAACGCGTTCAACGGCGTCCTCTATAGCTTCATCACCCTGTCGTTCATCCTCCGCGTAATCGGCTTGACCCATCACGATGGCGACGACACGCGTGAGTTTTACAGCAAAATGAGCTACAACTTCTTGGCATTCAGCGCGCCCATGATTTGGTCGCGTCTGTTGCTGTACCTCGACAGCTTCCGCTTTTTCGGAGCCATGCTCGTGGTGCTCAAGGTCATGATGAAGGAGTCCATCATCTTCTTCGCCTTGTTGATCGTGTTGGTCGTTGGTTTCCTCCAGGCCTTCATTGGCCTCGACTTCGCCGATGACTGGGTGGCCGACGACATTCTCTTTATCCTGCAGGCCATGGCGAATGCTGTCATGCAAAGTCCCGACTTTGATGGTTTCGACAAGTTCTCGCCGCCCTTCGGAATCATCCTGTATTACTGCTTCACGTTCATCATCATGGTGTGTACGCCCTCGGAGGGTTTGGTCGCTCACCTCACATACTAACTCGTGGCTTAGGTTGTCCTGCTCAACATTCTGATTGCGCTCTACAACTCGGCGTATGAAGACATCTACGGCAACGCCAACGACGAGTACCTCGCTCTTTTTGCGCAAAAGACGATGCAGTTCGTCCGAGCTCCCGACGAGAACGTCTACATCCCGCCGTTCAACCTGCTCGAGGTTGTCGTCATCTGTCTGTTCTGGTGGATGCCGAAGAACAAGTTCGAGCGCATGAGCGACATCATCATGGGAATCATCTACTCGCCCGTGTTGGTGGTGGCGGCGTGGCACGAGACTCGAGTAGCCGCCGACATCAGGAGTAACCGCGCCAGGGGCGAGGAAGACGACGACACGGTCGAGGAGTGGGAACAGATGATGGACCAAGTCGACTTTGAATCTGATGGATGGAACAAACTATGCATCAGCGCCAAGACCAACCTCGAGGCTGATCCAACCATCACCGAGGTGCAGAAGCTGCGCAGCGAGGTCGAAGAGCTCAAGAAATTGCTTGTGGATGTCTCCAAGGCCATATCCGCTGGAAACGCGGGCAGCGGTGCGGCACCACCCAACTTGATCGATCTCGAAGGATCATCCCAGCCGCAGAGCAAGAAGAAGAAGAAGAGCAAGAAGAGCAAGAAGGAGAAAAAGACGGGCGGTGACGCAAACGCATCGTCGTCTTCGAGCTCCAGCGATGAGGAGTGAGGGAGGAGGGGCTTTCATCTAAACGGTTGCATCGCTCTCTTTTACGTGCTTCGTTCGCTGTTGGCTACTACCCGCGATCTGCAGGCAGTCTGCATTTTCCATGATGCCTTGTTCTTGGTTTTCATCAAACGGCTGGTTATTAGGACGAACGGCGTTGAGGCATGGTAAGCGCGTTGAATACGTACGTCAAAGTTCGGACTCGGACTCGGACTCGGACTGCCCCTGTGTGCGGATTCTTTCTTCATGGCGATGAATGACTCGATAGCTTTTTGAACAGTCAAGAAAATTCGCTTACCATCATTTGACCGTCTCATTTCAAACTACGATAAGAAATATCATTACCAATCCCGCGATTCCGATGACAGAGCAGCGCGTTTTTCTTCACATGAGCATCACGCCCCCACCAGCGAATTGGCTCCGATGGAACTCGGCTCCGGTCGAATTGTTTCTGCCGACCCAGGACGCCAATTTCCCAAGATTCGAATTGTCCCGGATGCCGGCTCGTGTCCCACGCGAGGGGGGGCTGTGGTGCCCAGCGATACAGCTGCGGGACCACAAGCGCCAGCCGAGATGGAGACCTTGAGGCTGGGGAAACGAAGGGGAACCTTATTTTTACTTTTGGGAATTGCTGTGTGGAGTGAGTTCTTCTGGTGCCTTTTGCCACGCTGTAGAAGTACTACTAGTAAGGAGTTCTTTTGAACTCCCCAACTGGGAATCGAAGACTGTGGAGATGTCAACGTCCATGAACTTCGAATGGGACTCGGAGTCTCGGAGAAACACTATGGACTTCTGCAAGCGCGCCTCTTAGTTGGCCCATCTGGTTTTTGTCTCACCCTGGTCCAAACCCGACCATCTCGAGACGTTTTAGAGTTTAGCTGCGTCCCAACGATAGCCCCCCCCCCCCCCCTGACCCCAATTGTCATGTCAGCCCCAGCTTAACAGAACCGTTTTCAAGAGGGAAGTGGGAGTGATTGGCCTGGAACCCCCCCGTATGTCGGCAGCGAGAAACGCCAGCCGCTCGCTGGATTCACTTTTTTGGCTACCTACTAATCAATTGTGCCCTGCTTTGCCATGGGACGAACGGTTTTTGCCTTTGTTTCCGCTGAAGGCCCAGCTGAGAGCCAGCTTGGTCTGAGGCGGTTGCTAGGGGCGGATTTAAACAGGAGAGGATGCCATACCTCTTGTGGCTGCTGACGGGATTTTCACATATTGTGATTTCAAGGCTATTCAGCTCCAGCCCCGAAAGAGTGTCAGTTTACACGGCCAAAGGCCAAAGTAGCGGCTAACACGACCACGGTCTTCGCCCCCTGGCGCTTACCCGGCATGACTTTCGAAACAAGACCCGAACAGTAGTGCGGGACAACGGCACCACTGAGTCGCGGGCTGTGTGTGTTTGCCTCGCCAGCCCGACGATCTCGACCAGTACATCGCGTGGTCTATTGACGATACGCCCTGCGGAGGTAGCCGAACCTCCTCTTTCTCTCTCTGTCTCTTTCTCTCTCCTTTGGAACCGCAATTAGTAAAAGAATAATGGCGAAGGGGGACCGGGTCAGCTTGAACCTTGCCTTGTCACCTACCTTATCATAGTGTCGCACCGCTTTTAGCTCGTCCCAAAGCGATCCTTACTCAAGTGCAGTAGTCTCCCGTCCGAATGGAAAAGCTTGGCCTGCAGGGCCGTGTTCCTGGCCGTTCCCCCGGCCCATGGAAGGACTCCCTTCCGCGGGGCGGAGCTTATTTCGTGGGTTTTCTTTTTTTTCCACGATGCTACCGATGCTACCTAGTCCCATGCCAACACAGAGTGGCCAGAGCAGGGTGGATACCAACGCGCTTCCGTCTTGTCCGGATGGTGTCGTTGTGAGGCAGCCACGAACGGCATGCTTGTGCCGGGATGGGAACACGCACCCGATATGAAACCTTCAGACCATGGAGTCGGAAACGGTGTTGCCTGGGGTGGCTTGCGGAACGAAATGCTTGGACCGGTACAGGGAGAGGAGTCCTTCTTGATTCTTTAATCCTGAGATGTTCGTCTATAAGAAGACTGTCATGATCCTGTCAATGTCTTCTGGTTCCTCTCATCATCATATTAACATCCTTCATCTCATCTGTCTGCATCTGCCAGTACACTCACTACACCTGATATCCCTTCCGCCCAACCAAACAAGACACAGCCCATCAAAATGCACGCTCAAACACTCCTCGCTCTCCTGCCCGCCGTGGCCATGGCCCAGTACGGCTACGGAAAGGACGGCAGTGACGACTCATCATCATCATCCGCAACCATGACCGCCCCCGCCGCCGCCGCATCCTCCTCCTCCTCCTCCTCCAACGTCCACGTCGTCAAGGTCGGCGACGGCGGCCTGACCTTCTCCCCCAGCGACATCAAGGCCGCCGTCGGCGACATGATCGAGTTCCACTTCTACCCCAAGGCGCACTCCGTCGCCCAGTCCTCCTTCGACAAGCCCTGCGAGCCCCTCGCCAACGGCACCGCCACCGGCTTCTTCAGCGGTCCCGTCCCCGTCTCCTCCGGAATGAGCGCCGACGTCTTCACCCTCGAAGTCAAGGACGCGAACCCCAGGTGGTTCTACTGCGCCACCGGCAGACACTGCCAGAGCGGCATGGTCGGCGTCATCAACGCGCCCTCGAGCGGCCAGAAGACCCTCGAGCAGTACTCCGCCGCCGCCGCCAAGGCCGAGAAGAATGTCGCGCCCGCATCGACCGGCGGCGGCACCCTCGGCCCCGTCGCCTCCGGCAGCCCCAGCTCCGGCGGAGGCGACAGCACTTCGGCCTCGGGGACCTCTGCTGCTACCGGAAGCGCCGCCTCTGGCTCCGCTGCTGCGTCGTCTACGACCACGCCCAGTGCCGGTATCGAGGCCCGCGGAGATGTCCGCTGGGGTCTGCTTAGCTTTGGTATGGCTGTTGCTGGTGTTGTTGGTGGCCTTCTCATCTAAGGGGGCGTGCGTGGTTGTGGTGTTTTCTCTTTGAATGCGGAATAACATTACGTCGGGGTTGGGGTGGCACGGTACGGGCATTATACCACGGTGCATCAACAGATTGTTGGTCTCAAGAAAATTGGGATGGTCTTGGTTTTTTTTTCAAGCGTATCTTCATGTGTACAAAGTATCACACTAGTTAGTTGTTGTTTTTGTTCAAATTTGATCAAGCTGAGCTTTCATACACAACTCTCCTCGACATGGTGACTAGACGTATGATTCACACGCCAGGTGACAATTAAACACTAGAATTAAAGCTTTCCCCCTTTCTGACTGTGACGCGGGGATATATAATAATACATGTTGGCAATTCAAGGTTCCTCAGCCCGGCCTGCATTCCGAGGTGACCATATTGCTGTTATTGACAGGCCACATACCAGATAATTAATCGGTAGGTGGGATCATCTGCCAGGCGTCGATGGTAACGAGGCCCCTCTCTCTGCCAGCGTTCGTCGCGCCGACAACCATGATGTCGTTGGCCCAATAATAGTTCTCGGCGCCGGCCTCCAGGCTGAGATAGTGCAGTCCCTTTCCGTTTGGCGTCGGGCCCGTCCAGCGGACGACAATGTTGGCGCCGTCGGCGGTCTGAAACTGGAAGACCGTGAGGGCCAAGAACCCTCCTCGGGCGTCGTCTGCACCCGCGGGGAGTACGACGCCTGGCGTTTTCTCAGTCACACAAGGTCCACGGCTTTTACCACACTCGCCTCAAGGGAAAAACAAAGACTCACCATTCAGCTGCGGTCCCTCGAACGACCCGCCGAGGATCGGGTCGGAGAACCCGGTTCCCCTCGGACCCAGCCCGAAAGACGGACTGCCCGAGGTTCATCTTAGCTGGAAGAGCAGTTGCGGTTCCGGGGGAATGGGAGCGCCGTCCTTGTGGGTTGGTTTGGCGGCGACGCCCGCTGCCAGAGCTGACAGCAGCCCGACGGACGCCGTGTTGAAGATGTTGGAAGGCAGCATGATGATTTAGTGACGAGATTTCTCGAGCGCGTGAAACTGCGAACAGATGGGCTGAAAGAAAGACCAGAACTGGGCAAGATCAATGGATAGATAGTCAAGAAATCGGAGTGAAGCCTGTCTTCATCTTGGTCGAGTCTTCACGATTTGAAGGCCATGTTCGACCACGTCGATGTGTTCCTTTTTTGGCAGAGCCAGAAGGCATGGTACGATTAGGCTTCTACAACGACTTGAAAAACGAAAAAGGTCTCAACGATGAGGACTTTTGGCCTTCGGCGGTGCTACAACAAACTCAGACGTCGGCAGCCCTTGCGTCAGCAGATATCCTGCTCGACTACCACCACCACCACTCACCCTGACGCTCCGGGGTAAAAGTTTTCGAGTCAACCCTTTGTCGGGGAGATGGCTAACTAGCACGCGTTAAACGTCAAAAGGCACGTTTCATCAGATGACATGGTGCCACCTGTTGACTTCAGCTTTCCAGAATCGCCAAGCCGGCTCACGGCAAGAAGCCTTCATTTACGCTTCCGGCGCCGCGGGAAAGACCAGGAACGCTCACGTCATTGGATGTGAGCTCGGATGATGGGGTGGTTCGTCGAGGTCACATCAATGACGGCCGAGCAGAAGAAAACTTTCAACTTGCTGCCAGTGCTTTCGGGCCGGAGTTGGCCGACACGTGCGCAGCAGAATTTCGTGTATCTGGTGACGAGCATGGCCCCGTCTCTTGTTTGTTCATTGCCTTGCCTTGCCAGATGGGGCCTTTGGAACCTTTTTTTCCTCGTCGACTTGAGTAAGTACTTTCTGACTGGTTGAAGATTGTTTTCCCTCTTGTGTTGATGGCTGGTGATGGGGCGGCTGTTTCCTCGTGTAAGTTGGGGAACTCCCGTGGCCATTTCGTGCTTTCGCCCAATAAGAGGTATTCAGAT
Source organism: Colletotrichum neosansevieriae (assembly GCA_036785495.1). NCBI lineage: Eukaryota > Fungi > Ascomycota > Sordariomycetes > Glomerellales > Glomerellaceae > Colletotrichum > Colletotrichum neosansevieriae. The sequence continues at coordinate 90,843 of JAVHLV010000225.1, read as the reverse complement.
GATTCCACCTCAAATTCTTCACCCGTCTTCATGGTTTGTGGGAGTATCTGAATTAATTTGCTTTCAATTTTGGTTGGACAATGAGCAGAGGATCTTCAAGGTATTCTCCGGAGAGCGCCGTTCTAGTGACATTTGAGGGATGTCTTATATGGTCAATCCATCGATACAAGCAGATATATTTATGGCAATCTTGAAGATTTTACCCCTCAATCCACACTTGACGCTTCCCACCCTGCCCAAACCTGTTTCGATGTAAACACTACTTGGCGCAGCCCTTGACGAAGGACGACTTCTCCAGCGCATCAGCCTGAGTCTCCCAGATGTTCCTTCCCAATCGTATGAGCTCGTCTCCGAAATCATCGAGAACGTCGTGGGGATCAGGTTCTCGTGACTGCCAGCATCCGCTTGCCGACTCCTCAAAATCCAGCGTGGTAGCCCTCCAAATATCTTTCCACGCCTCGATGGCCGCAATGGCGTCGGCACCCTGGCTTTGCACGTCCCTCGCTATCATGTAGAAGGACGAGCGCTTGACATGGCTTCTGGCGGGCTTGAAGAGTTTGACGATGGAAAACTTGCTAAAGGCGCGCAGCAGTAGAACCGTGTTCCACGATTCAACCTTGTGCAGAAGAACGATCATCGTGCCGCCCGTTCTGAGGTGCTCGAGGCCAAGAGCGAGTTGAGTCACGGTCAGCCTGCGTGCTTCACAGTGCTCTCGGTAGCTCGCTCTGAACTTCTCGTGTGGCCGGAGGACCTGGCCATCACAGAAAACGAGATGGAACTTGTCCTCGGGATCTAGTTGGCGCGGTAAGAAGTTGTCTGCATCGGGATGCTCAGCAGGGATGCCCTCAGCGCCCATGTCTTCAGCCAGCATCGTGATGTCCAAATACCTCAACTCGACCTTGGCGGTTTCTCGAAGCAAAGACTTGTGGCCGCCTCTGGAGACCGGTAGGCTGAAACACAGGGCAGTAGCGTCGGGGTTCTTCTCGAGGGCTGTGGCGAGGAAACCTCCGGGCGCCATGCACATGTCGAGAACGCGCTTCGGTCCGGCGCCCGGACTTTTGATCTTGAACGCCTGGGTGTAGTGATGGAGATCCTGGCCTATGCTTCTCATCATGCTGTAGAAGACTCTCGACAGCTTCTCATCAGCGTTGTCGGCGAGCTGTCGTTGTTTGCGGAAGAAGTCGTCTCCAGCTGGGTTCTCCCATCCCTGTGTTCGCAGTCAGTACACGTTGTAGTTATTACGCATTCACGGTTCGGACCTTCCTCCTGAGAATACTGAGTCTGGAATACTCGGGGACCCTGGCATTGAGGTATTCCCAGATAATGAGGCTCTCTGCCTTGTTCTCGTCATCACGGGCTGGCTCGGTTTTGGTGGTTGCCAGCTCGGCGGGCTTCTTCTCCGACACATCGTTCAAGCGCAATTCATCTTCGAGACGAGCTGCGAGAGGAGCCATATTGGTTTCGGTCATGATTGTAGGCGAAAGACACTTTGACGTGCCGTCCAAAGCAAAACTGGCTGGATTGGCCAGATTAAATACCGAGATGCCAACCGATGTCCAAAATGTTCCACTGGCAATAACAGCCCGTTTGGCAGATGAGAGGTGATGATTTTGCCCCATGCACATGTTTGCTGGCCTCCGGCATATGCAGGAGGCCAGCAGGAAATTCGACAAAGTATGATGCTGGCTAGTCCGATTAGAAACAAAGCCCAATGGTCCTTGGTGAATGATTGGATATTTCCTGTTTGAGTTTCAAACGCTGCTTCTTCATGCAAAGCCATCTAATCGCATATTTGATCTACTATTTACAGTTTCTGGAGTGTACGCGGCCACACGTTGAGTTAGAGTGAAGCTAGGATGAAATCTTGTCGGTCACATACAGGTATGGTGCAGAGTGAAGACAGTCAGCGTAGTTAGGTATATTCAAGGTTGAACAATACCTAAGGGAGGGGGCTAGAGCGTATCTAGAGGGCACCTAGTGCCCCTCCTCTGCAGACATTTATCTCCTTTAGACTACCCTAACTATCCGTTGGTCCCTAATTCTCATCCTGGCTTGTGACAAAATCCCACCCTTCTAAACTAGTCTGTCAACAGAATAGGTAGTTAATCAACTGCTCATCTGGGGGTCACCTAGTGACTACCTCCCCCGGATTCTTCCTCCGTAGTTTCTATAAATCCAGTCCGTCGACAGGCCTGGTATCTCCATCAAATACGCACAGCTGGTATGTCCGGGGGCGCCATTCTCTTCAGTGTATCGCCATCGGGCTGTTCCCACGGAAATCTTCGCTCGAGAGCTCGAATCAAATTCTCGTGGTGAGAGGATCGCGGCTCAACCCAGATTTCGTAATCCGCCAAATGACTGAGCGCTCCCGGAAGACTCTTCAGCTCGGGCTCGACGACCTGGCCATTCGTGATCTTCTTCCGAATGTTGAAAGCGGCCAGGGACTGCGCAATTTCGAGAAACAGTGTGTTCTCTGCGAACAATCTGCCCGAGCAAACGCGCCGCCCAAAACCGAAAACGAATTTGCGGGGGTCCGTCTCTGGCTCGTGGCCTTCGCTTTCCAAGTATCTCTCGGGACGGAATTCGTGGGGATTCGGGTAGATCGTGGGGTTATGGGTGATCCCCCTGCGCATGAATAATGTTACCAGTAGTTCAGATTGGACCCCTTGAAGATTGACTCACCAGACGTTTGCCATTACCAAGGCCTCTTTTGGAATGCGGTATCCGCCGTATGTCGTATCCTCCTCGTTACAATGCGGAAGACCCGTGGGAATGACTATGTGGTACCGCAGAGTCTCCTTCATGATGGCGTCGATGTACGGCAGGGAGTCTCGGTCGTTGAAGTTGGGCAGACGGTCGGTACCTACGACACGGTCGATCTCTGCCCGAGCCTTTGCCTGGACGTCGGGATACAACGTCATGGCCAGAAAGAAACAGTCAATGGTGGACACGGTCTATGTGCCGTACGTCAGCTCATGACCATCCAAGGAAAGGAGATGACTGCTGGTTTGCTTACCGTATCAGCACCGCCGCCGTAAAGAGATGCCGATGCCCACTGGTGAGTCTCCGTTTCCGCGGCTGTACCTTTGCTGTTGCGCAAAAGGTTTGCCACGAAGGAGTTGTTCTCTCTTCCCTCAGATAGCTGATGCTTTACGAACGCATAAGGTGTCTCGATCGCAGCGTTGAGCTCGTACGCCATTTTCCTGGCAAGCTTCTTCCAACCCGTCCCGGGAACCCAATCCGGGACATGACGAACTTGGAAATGTCAGAATAACTGCGGGCCATGCAACAGAAGAGCCTTCTGTGGGAGAATTGTGAGACGTACGCGAGGGAACAATGTCAACCAGGAAGGCTCCCGGTACTCCCGTTTCCGCCAGGTCCGCGGTACATTGTTGAATCATGTCAATGAGCGGATCTCTTTTGGTTTGCTCCGCGTTGTACCCGTAGACTACTTTCAGAATGGCAGAGCCCGCTTGTCTATACTCTGTGTCATCAGCATCCCGGTCTCAGACCCTCACCTCCCGACATGTTTCCTCGACGTACCTCTTGATATGATCTCTCAGACCTTCGGGGTCCTCCAGCACGTGGAGGAGAAAATGGGCAGTCTCGGCCTCCTGCAGCTCGTGGTACTGCGAAGCCAGCGCCCTGGTTCCGATCACGCGAGCAAAGCTTTTTCGTTGTTCACGTAGTTTGGTGTTGTATCTCAGGGCTGCAGTACTCCTCGACCAGCCGACACTAGAAAGGGGAAAACGTTGTCAGACAAGCCACAACTCGGAGTCATCAACCCGGAAAGACACGCACATTTCGCCTGCAAAATGAAAGTACGGCCTCGAGGAGTACGTCGATCGCTTCTCCAACGCGTCGAGCGCCATTTCAGCATCGTTGATCACAACGAGGGTTTTCCCCAGAACACTGATGGAAAGGATGGGACCTGTGTGTTCCGCAATTGGTCAGTTTGGTTAAGCTCTTGCCTACGGAGGTTCTTCCTCGAGGGCTCCGTTGGCATCGGTATGTCAAATCACTCACCGTACTCCTCGCCCAACCTCGCCCAGTGTTCGGGCTCATAAGTGCCGGGCTTGGGCAAATCAAAAATGTTTCCCACGAGCGGAAGTCCCTTTGGTCCAGGAGGGAGAGGAAGGAGGCCGGCATTCCTTTTCGCTTGGATCAGCCGGTCCACAACGTAGACGGCCAGAATCGAGGCTAAGAGGCCAAGGAAGAACGTTGAATCCTGAATTCCCGCCATTGTTGATCAAAAGCCCAAAACACACGGCTCATTGCAGATTGCCATGCTTTATATGCTTGTCATTCTGCGTCGTCACGGGACCACTCTTCTCCTCCTCATTGCTACCTCGGAAGACCTCATCCACAGGGTACCAATCATTTCAGTGTTTGGCCCCGTTTGGACGATGTGCGATGATGCGGGCGTTTCGAATGGCCGTGATTCGCTTACGTTTTTCAGGAAGGCAGTTCGGCAAATCCCCTGTATCAACATGTTGGATGGCCCAACACACCCGTGGTCGTGCATGGCCAAGAACCACAAATTGCGGCAAAGAGGAGATGTGCCCGATGCGCAGACGCGCGCACAAATCACAGCGCATGGAAGCCCGCTTACCCACGTAGATAGGATCAGCACCAGCGGGCGGTGTGGCGGTAGCAAACTGTACATTTAGCAGCCCCTCTCCAGCCGGTGGCCACATCACATGTGTTTGCTCAGTAACTATGCCTATCACGGGTCCTCAATCTTGTGGAAGGGCTGCCGGCGCAACGTAGTGCGTTTGCTCTGGCTCCTCACATCATTTCAACGTTACGATATGTTGCTTTCCCAGATTCTTCAGCACGTATACCAAGAAAACAAGGAGAGCCCCTGAATACTTGCTCGTAATACAGGTATGTGTTCTTTGAGACGCATCAATCTTCCAACCTCATGGTCTGGCAATTTGGTAACAAAATCAGTAAAACGGCAACACACAATAGATTTTGGTTCCAAATCAAACCGACCATGGAGTTGGAGCTGTCAAATAATTCTATGTCTATGTTGTAGTAAGAATATCAAGAAAAGCAATGCACTGGGCCCGTGGTATGGGCTCTTATCCTCCAACAGCACCGTGGACGCAACCTCAAAGCGCATCGATGTTTATCTCAGGGGCTTCCCTCCTCCTCATCAGCAGTTTCGCGGTTCCGTCAGACACCATATCGAAGCCATACTCTTGCCAGCGATGCTTGTATCCGGGTGTCAGCTGCCAATCATATTTCATGACCATGTGCGCCAGCGCAATCTTCATCTCAACAGCAGCGAAAAAGCGGCCGGGGCAAGCATGCTGGCCATGCCCAAAGCCCATGTGCGAGGTAGAGGTGCTGACAAGATGGGCCTGCTTGTCGAGGCCAGGGTCGCCGCGCATGCGCAGAAAGCGGTAGCCGTCGAACTGTTCCGGGTTCTCGTACACGTCCGGGTTCAGCATCTGTCCAATGTCCGCGACGCAGCGTTCTCCTTTTTGGAGTTCCAGACCGTTGGGGAGGGTGACGGGGCGCGTGGCAACACGGAACATGAGAACTGCAAACATCATCAGCAAACATCGATAGTGGGTGGGCTCTGTGCAGGGGGGGGGGGGGCCTTTACCCGAAGTGACCGGCTTCAGCCTCTGCGCCTCCTTCAGCACGCTGTCCGCGAGCTTCATGCCGAAAAGAGCCGTTTTCGTCCAGCCCTCTACGCTCAGAACTTCCACGAGTTCTTTCCTGAGGTCATCGAAGAGCTCCGGTTGTCCGGCAATCCGTAACATTGTCTCGACGAGTAGGTCGGTCGTGGTGTGTACTGCGACAGCTGACAGTCCCAACTGCGCATTAGCAGGGTCATATTCGCTTCCTTTGCTGTCTTCCTCGAACCAGTCCAAGCCGTCGTTGAACCTGGGCATGGGTTCGCCCCTAGCCTGAGCCTGGGCCCTGAGATCCTTGCGCTTCTCAAGTACCGGCGCAATAATGCGTCTTGCGTCTGCAGTTTGCTCTCGAAGGAGCTTGCACTGGGGCACGAACCATTGGGCTGCACTACGCAACCATCCGGGGTACATGCGCATGATCTCAGCGCCAATGAAGGCGTTTACGGTGTAAGACTTTGTGATCTGAAGCCACGCTTCGTCGCGACAGACTTCGGCGCCAAGAAATACGCGGGAGGAAAGTCGAGAGATTATGTCTAGAACGTCGTCTTTGATATTGACTTCGCGCCATTCTGCATTGGACTCAAATGTTAATGAGCTGCTCATTTGATTGAGTGATGTGATGTGTGGTAAGTAAATATGAGGCTTACGGTGGGATTTTCCGAGTCGTAGATCGACGGCATACTTGGCTTCGGAAGACACTGGCTCGGTAATCTGGTCTAACAAGATTTGTTTCGCATCAGTCTCTGATCAGGGCGGCAGCAGATGCTGTTGAAGCCAACGTTGGGGGGAAGGTGACTCGGGATGCAGGATAGGAGATAAGAAAGCTGAGTCTGTGATGACTTACTCAATAGTTTGGTGATGTGCTTCTTGATTACTTGTTGGAACAACTCATCGGGTCTGTCTATTGCAAATGCCTCAAATCCACGCAAATAAGGATGGAAGTGCTCGGTGAAAGCCGGCATGAAACTGAGTCCGGGCTCGTTACGTATATCATTTACAAACCCCGGTGGAATGATGATTGTTTCGCCCACATCCGTCATGATCCTGTACGGTTGTCCCGCGAACTGCTGCCTGGCAGTTGCCAGCAGTCCCCTAGCATCAAGCAAGAAAAGACTCTTGCTCTTCCGGTTGAACAGATCAAACGATTGTCTCGGGTTGATGCAGGGGAGTTTCCGAGACGGCTTGCGCTGGTACGGCAAGGCAACAAAAGCGGTGAGGACAATGAGGCCAAGAGCCAAAGACGACCAGATGTCCATGTTCTCAAAGATAGATGACTCTGACCAAGAGGTCAATAGATGTTTGGGTATTTTAATGGTGTCCATATTCAAGGAGCATGCAAGAAGAGAGACGCTTAAGCTGTGACAGAAAACTCCCTTAGAGAAGCCTCAACTCTGCTGTAAGGGGATGGACTGTTTAGAGAGGCATCTGAGAGCTTCCACAGAGGGCTACTTATAGGAAACTTTTCGAGGCCCAGGCGAGGAATTCACCGTCAGTATTACTTAAGCCACAACAGCATCACAATGAACTCGTGTGAGGATATTGTCTACCCCTACCCAGGATTTATGACCTGTCGGAATCACCTACCAACAGCTCTTGAACTGCAATGTTCCGCGGTTTGCAGTGCCGGGGGAGGGCCCGCTTGAGCTCCATCGCGAAACGGTCGCGACGAATCAGGTGCCCTATTTTCGGCTGTTTGTACCTGTTACGACCCGCGTCATGTAGATCATAGAGCAGCTCCGGAAACCCAAGCGACAAGTGACTGACAAAGGCGGTGGAGCATTTGGGATTTGGGATAGTCTTCGGCGCCCCCGGGAGGAATGGCCTTTGAAGCGACGACTATCGATTATTCTGTTTCTTGGCTTAACAAGGTACCAGGGTTTTTAGTGCATCTTTTTACTTGGATTTCGAGTTATGTTGTGAATTAATGTCGTGTGGATGAGGGCACCGCGGGGTTCGTTAGACTTCGCCGTCAGACTGCGCGCCATCAAGTCTGGCCAACTGGCACTTCGACTTCCGTGCCATAGTTGCCCCGTTTGGCCTTTTCATGACCCCTCCGTACCTGCTGATTGGACGATGAAGCCGGAACTTAGACGAAGAGCATGAGACTCAATTCATTCAATCAAGCTTGGTATTGGGGTTAAGACTAGTAGACAAGGCACACTCCAAATGAGGGGAGAAAAAGAAAAGAAAAGGAAAGAAAAAAAAAAAAAAGGGGGGGGGGGGGGGGGTGAGACCTCTGTCGAATCAACTTGGAGCTCCCATGTGAACCGTTTCAGTAAATCAGAAGCGTCATTTCCAGTAGGAAAGTGAGCAATCCTCGGGTCTTCCTCAGTCTTATCCAAGACCTCCAAGCCATTTCGAAGGTACAGCAGAACATTTGGTAGAGCTGAAAGAGGCCGTCCATTGGGACCATCAGCTGCCGCACTCGTATGCCATGTCCACTGGACATGTTGACATAAAGTGTGACCAAAACCCTCTCGGGATCGGAAAACTCAGGAACTGAATGCTAGGAGTCTTATAGTCTTTCCATTAAAGGAAAAGAAATGCTCCCTCATTACTTTTTCTCATCATCGTTCTCATGCTTGTGCGCTATGATTGGCAGCAACTGAAGCCGCAAAGTATTGGAAAACGAACTGCTTCGGCGAGCAATGTCTGATGAAGGTCCTTCTTTTTGTACTTTTTTAAGAAAAGATTTTCTTATAAAGTTTCGCAGTCTCCGAGCTCGCAAGGTTTGGCACAAAGCGTATTGCAGCTCACAGAGGTCCTCTCAAGTGTATTGCTTCCAGGACCGTCTGGAATTCAAAAGGTCAACTCTCGCTGTGTGGCGCAGGACTACTTGATCAAGTCCTCAAGGTAGAAAGTCCGGGAGGATTAAGGGTTCGGATCTCCCTCATAAAATTTAAACATTGTGATAAGGCACTGGCCCTTCCCTCTTCCTGCGACGCACGCTGAGTGTCATAAGCGGTATGGTGCAGAGGTAGTTAGGTATAACCAAGGTTAAATATTCTTCTCTAGCCCCCCCTAGAACCTATGGGAGGGGCTAGAGCTTATCTAGAGGGCATCTATCAGACTACCCCAACTAGCCCGCTAAGCCTCCTTACAGAGGCTCAATCTTCGTTCTAAGCCTCAATCTCATCCTGGCTCGTGACACTGAGCCTCCGCACGTAGGTGTTTAAACGAGGCGCCCCACAGGAAACACCTTCCGCTTTCCCTCAGACAATGGATTCTTTCCTCTCTTGACCTGAAATGAGGGGTGTTTAATGGAATTTGTTATCGAAACCTTCAACACAGTACAGAGTTGTCCCGTTGATGATGATCCTAGCACTAAGGTAGCATAACAACAGAGGGATAAAGCGCACGCCGATTAAGACATCTGAGGGACCGCTTACTTGACTCTATAAAGGTTCACAGGGATTTTCTTTTTAGGCTTTTTGGCTCCAAATATACATCACTAGCATGCTCTCGTTCACCATATAATTTTAGTGTATCTAGTCCCAGGAGGGATTTTGGGGCCCCAGAAGCAAAACAGTCTGAAATGGTCGCATCGCAGGAGAATCGAATCCGTTGTATGAGAGTCCACGCAGTTTCGCCGCCGCACCAACTTGACCATTAAACCTCGCACAGTGACAGCAGCCTTCCAGAGGGCAGTCGCAGGTGTCCCAGAGAGTCAGGCTGTTCCACCGGTGACTTCCTTCCGTTATGCTGAGTTCTGACTGCCTAGGTGCCATGCTATCAGTTGAGGAAAGAAGGAGACAAGCACTGAGGTAAGGTAACTTAAGGCAAGGGCGACTATTCTATAGAGATTCAATGAAACAAAACGGTAAGGAAGGTCGTCGGTGTATTCCTCCTGGTCGAGTGCGCCTGAGTCTTTCCGTGTTCTCCCTTTGTTCGAGGAGGGGTTCAAACCAGCCTTCCATCGCCTTCTGAACTTCAAATCCTGGATTGCGCCAGCACCTATCAGCACTCAGGAGAGGACGAACGTGTACATCCTCTTTTTCCATGACAGTTCATTCAGGTTGGGGAAGACAGCAGAGGGAATAGTTAACAGAGTGGTAGACATCGTCGCTAAAAAGGCAGAAAGGAAACAACAGGCATTTAAGAACTCAGAAACAGAATCTCAGGAGTCTTATAGGCTCTCCGTTGAACGGACAGATGCTCCATGATTCCCTTCTTCATCACCGTTCTCGAACCGCCTTCCGACGTGATTTCCGAGGAAGCACGAGTATCACCTCAACTTCCTTTATGGAACATCTAACGCCTTACAGGAAGGAAAGAACTCGCCGCTCCTTCCTCCGGCATAGACAGCAGCCACCTGCTTACCTCACAAGCAGAGACATGCATATATCAATCCAAAATGTGTTAAAAGTTTTCACCCAATGATGAGAAAAGTGTGCGCTAAGCTTAGCAGCGACTGAGTCGCAGATGCTAATAACATCTCAAGCATGTCTGAGGGCGCCTTACGGGGCGGCTCCCCCGGGGATGGGGAGTCACTTTTTGTAGATTGCATTTTTGGCAAGTTCTCCATTCTTTGTGCGATCAAGGTGTGACTAGTACCAAATGGTTCGCAGCATTGGCTTCCCTGTCTAGAAGGGTTTTGGAGTCAAGGTTTCATATTTACGAAGGAACAAAATGGAGACATCATCATTAGCCACAGAGGAATTGAACTGAATCCTTCAAAGTAAATGGGTTTCTCGCACAGGAACCATGAAACCATGAAACCTCACACAATGGCAATATGGGCATGGAGCAGGCAGGAACCGATGGCAGGGGAAGCCAAGAGGTGGCCGTCCCTGCGATTTCTGACACCGTGGTTTCCATGGTCGTTGTAGATCTGGGAGGAGCCATGACGCCCTCCCTTCTTTCTTGGTCTTAGACAGGCAAGCAGGCAAGCCATCAGGCGCAAACATGGATGGAAAATGGCTGCGGCTGGGGTTTGACACTGTCCCACGCCGTGTTTGATCGCTTCCATGTATGGTTCCATGGAACAACAAGCGGTCCACAAGTGGTGACGGGAGCTACCCAGCTGAGCACAAAGTTCAGCCGTCGGACGTTTGCTTTTTTCAAGTTCCCTTGGCTCGCAGTCGGAGAGCCAAAGTCTTCTCTTTTATACGGTTTCAAGATCAAATCGTTCAATAAATCTCAATAAATCATATCACTTTCCTTCGATAAACTAGGCCCTGTAGACGAACACACGATTCTCAGTTTGCCTGGCCTGTTCTTGATTTGAACCATGCCCCAACGCAAGGACGTTTCCCTCAGCTTCTGTCTGAAACCGACGCAACTGACGCAAGTCTCTTTCTTCAGACCCCGCTAATGTTGACCTGGAACTGGTTGTTGGTGATGCAGTTCTTGCTTCCCTTGGCGGTGTTATCGGAACGCCAGCGGGTGTCGAAGATGAGCCCTCCAGTGCGGGCAACATCGTTGCTATAAAGGAGATCGGTAAGTGCTCATTATCACGGGAGAGACGGATGGAGACAAAGAATGCCCGTAGCCCCAAAAAGGTCTTCCTACTTGCCAGTTTGCACCCTGAGCCGGGCCGGCGGGCAGCGGGCTTGGTGCCGACCAGCTGTGCGCCCCTGATGTGGCACATCTGGATAACATACTGGTTCTGTCCGATGGCACAGTTGATCCCTTGGGCGCCCTTCCTGGCTAGATAGTCCAGATACGCTGCAGCATCTCCTGCCTATATAGAGGGCATCATGCCACGTAAGCACGGTTTCCGCATTAGACTCACAGATCTGGCTTGCAGGACTGTGGTTCCTTTTTTTCGTACCGGAGCGTTTCTTGCCCGTCTTGGCGCCAGGCCCTCTTCGTCAAGTCTCCCGGCTGAGATGACGACAGCAGCCGCGGCGGCCGCTGAAATCGCTTCCTCGGGGGTTAGAGCCGTGTCTGGGTGAGAGATGATGTCCTCGACCCACTGCGCGAAGGAGAAGGTTGTCTCCGAGGTTGGGGCTGGCGCGGCTGTGACTGAAACGGCCATGGCCACAGCAACGAGAAAGGCATTTAAGATGCCCATTGCGGCTGTTGGAGAAATCGAGGCAGTTTATGAGCAGAAGTTGAAAGCCTGGAGGGATTTGGATGGCAAAGGAACCCGATGAAGCCTATCTTCGGGCGACTGGACCACATTTTGAAATATGGACTTTTACTATTCGTCTCTTTTTGATCCTGCTCAGGTGCATGTAGTCTGTATGGAAAAAGGCCTATTAGGTTTCCAGACTCGGAAAAGAGGTGACACTGTCGTATATCAGCAGCCACATATCATACTAAAGGCGCATCCATGGAGCCCAGCCCCGATACTTTCGATATGAAAATAGCTGGCCAAACAACTCGTATTCACCGGACAGCTTCAACAAACCGATTAGTCGGGCGGGCTAACCCATCGGACCTCACGCCAGCCTGCGCGTAGGGTAGCTTTTCACGACTTGGCAGCTTCAATTCACCTGTCATGCTTCTAAGGCTCTGCCGAATCAACAGTTGAAATTTGGAGTCAAGTATGGGCTGGATGACCTAAAGAGTTTTGAGAGGGAGTATCACAACCTTTTAAGTCGAGTACCCAGCCAATATATCATGTTAGTCCGCTGGCAGGGTAGCCTTACAGACCTTGCAGCTTTAACTATGCGGCCCAGTTTGATGAGGGGCTATGGTTCCTGATTGAAGTAGCATTGCGGCATACGCAGATGGTAACTTACTTGGTGAATATCACTCAAAAAACTTGACGTGGTCGGCTGGCTAGGTTCAAGTGGCGATGAAGCTGTGTGGCTGTCCTCTGATCAAACTTGTGCCACATACTTTGGCGAAACTCTTCAAGCCGAGTAGTAGAGCTGACCCTAGGACCAAACGAGACTTATCTTTCGCAAGAAATTGGCATGGTGTTTCTGGATTGTCATAAACGAAGGGTTAGTTGGGATGGAAAAGTTGAAAAGTGAGCAAATCTTCAGGAACAGCCATAATAACTGAAATCCGAGCCATGGCCTCCAAGAAGAGCGGTTCCCAAAGTGCTGTCACGTGGTCATGAACGAGATGCATTAGAGAAGTGCATCGTTTGAAGAGGGTACATTTGATACCATTAAAGATATTTAAAGCATGTCATCCGGCTTGCTTTTGCCTATCCCAACTCCAGTAACTCCATAGAACAAACTTGCCGCCGAAAAGCAGGCGTGCGTGGTGGTACTGTGACGCCCCCAAACCCTGCATGGAAAAATGCTGGTCTATGCAGATGGATCGGCCTTCGGCACGCTGGGGAGCTCGGCAGCGATAGCCTTGGCTTCTTCAGTTTCTTCCTTCGAAGGACCGGGAGAGACTTCCTCATGGGGCGCAGTCTTATCGGGAGGAGGGAAGAAGTTCCTGTGGTACCTATGGTAAGCAATCTAATGCATCGAATAGGAGGGATGAATACGCACGGAAGAGTATCGTTGTAAGCGTTCACGTCCTTCATCTCGAACGTGCAGAACACGATCTTGTCCAGCTTGTTGCCATTCTCCCCATCCAAGAACTTCCTGACGACGCCAGCCGCGACCGGCGCAGCATCGCGGCTCGGGTATCCGTAGATACCAGTGCTGATGGCGCTAAAGGCGATGCTACGACAGCCGTTCTGGACGGCGAGCTCCAAGCTGGTCTGGTAGCAGCCCTTCAACTTCTCGACGGACGACTCGGGCGCCAGCTCGTCGTAGACGGGGCCGACGGCGTGGATGACCTTCTTGCAAGGGAGGTCGTAGGCGCCGGTGATCTTGGCGGAGCCGGTGGCGCAGCCGTTGAGGGTGCGGCACTCCTGCAGCAGTCCGCGGCCGGCGGCGCGGTGGATGGCACCGTCGACACCGCCGCCTCCGAGCAGACTGGTGTTGGCGGCGTTGACGATGGCGTCGACGCCGAGCTTCGTGATGTCGCCGCGGATGACGCCGACCTTTTGGTTGTGCGATGCGCTGGCTGCGTAGAGGGGCTTCGCGGGGGCGGACAGCTTGCCGAGCTTGTAGAGCAGCTCGACGGTCGGGATGTCGGCGACGGCGGTGGTGGCCATTTTCACGGCTTGTCTGATTGGCATAGGCGACTTCGCACGAGGTTTCGGGTTCGGATTCGCGGCGGGTTTCGAGGGTTTCGGCGCGGGGGCTTGTTGAGGTGTTGATGGTAACAAAGAGGTTCCAGACCGGAAACAAGAGAGGTGGGAGCCCATGACGACAGAAGGAGCCCCGCGCGCTAGAGCTTCGAGGTCGAGCTTGCTTGCTTATCGGTGCTTATCGGCTTATCGGATTATTCTGGAAGTCTGGAAGGAAGCTGGTTCGGACGAAGCTTGGTACCAGGCGGGGAGCGAGAAGGAACTCCGTACGTCTAAATGATCTCTATGATTAATCTCGAATTCCAAGTTTTCTGAAGTTTGGAAATTTCCTTGAATCGAGGACTTTTCTTCTGGTTTGTCTGGCTTCGAGGCGGCGTCGCCGTTGGCGTCGACCTTAGCGGCGATGTTGTTATCTTATCGATAACACACACTCCCCTGTCTTGTCTTATCGTCGCGTGTCGCAGGGAGGTCGCAGCGACTGCCCCTCGCCCCTCATTGTCCGGATCCAGTCGAGTCATCCCCGCCGTAAAAGAGTGGAAGTGTTGCCCCGCCATCATCACCACACATTTTCGACGTCCTGAGTTTCTGTCGAGCCCAATTGAATCGATTGCAAAGTTAAGCAACGAGACGGCACCCACGATACCCGAAGCTCTCCGCAAAATCCATCTCCTCCGATTCAAAAACAGACACAATGGCGGACGCTGTCGCGGACCCCACCGCTAAGCTGACCGAGTCGACGGCCAAGCTCCAGCTCGACGAGGAGACGGGAGAGATGGTCAGCAAGGGCGAGCTCAAGAAGAGATTGGCCAAGCGTGCAAAGAAGGCTGCCACCGAGAAGGCCAAAGCTGCGAAGGAAGCCGCGGGCGGCAGCGCTGAGAGCAAGCCCAAGGCTGCGCCTAAGCCCAAGGTCGAGGAAGTTGTGCTGGATCCCCAGGCCATGTTCAAGCAGGGTTTCTTGGAGGAGGTCTACAAGGAGAGGCCATCCGAGAACGTCGTCACGCGTTTCCCTCCTGAGCCCAATGGATAGTAGGTACTCAAAAACCACACGGCACATGTCACGCCACTAACAAACCCATTGCCTGCACATCGGTCACGCCAAGGCTATTGCTGTCAACTTTGGTTTCGCGAAATACCATGGCGGCGTGTGCTACCTCCGATACGACGATACGAACCCCGAGAAGGAGGAGGAGAGATACTTCACAGCCATCGAGGAGATGGTCAGATGGCTGGGATTCACTCCTTACAAGATTACCTACTCGAGTGACAACTTCCAGAAGCTGTACGACCTCGCCGAGAAGCTGATTACTCTGGAGAAGGCCTATGTGTGCTATTGCGGTGGTGGGTTAAACTGTAAATCGCGAAGCTTCTCGCTTGCTTACCTACATACTAGATGCCGAGATCAAGCTCCAGCGCGGCGGAGAGAAGGGCTCCAGCCCCCGGTTCCGATGCGAACATGCGAACCATGCCGTCGACGAGAACCTTCAGAAGTTCAGAGATATGAGAGACGGCAAGTACAAGCCAAGGGAGGCCTTCCTCCGGATGAAGCAGGACATCACCGACGGCAACCCCCAGATGTGGGATCTGGCGGCTTACCGCATCAAGACCGACACCCCTCACCACCGCACCGGCTGGGACTGGAAGATTTATCCCACTTACGACTTCACTCACTGCTTGTGCGATAGCTTCGAGGGCATCACCCACTCTCTGTGCACAACAGAGTTCGTTCAGAGCCGTGTGTCCTACGAGTGGTTGAACAAGACTCTCGGCGTCTACGAGCCCATGCAGCGAGAGTATGGCCGTCTGGGTATCACCGGCACCGTCCTTTCCAAGAGAAAGATCCTGAAGCTAGTCGAGGAGAAGATTGTTCGTGGCTGGGACGATCCTCGCTTGTACACTCTGATTGGCATCAAGAGGAGAGGTGTGCCTCCTGGTGCTATCCTCGACTTTGTGAACGAGCTGGGCGTCACGACTTCTGTCTCCGTTATCCAGATCAAGCGCTTTGAACAGACAGTGCGCAAGTACCTCGAGCGTACCGTTCCTCGGCTGATGATGGTTCTGGACCCTATCCCCGTGTTGATCGAGGGCGCGGAGACCACCGAAGTCGAGTTGCCCTTCTCCCCCAAAGACCCCAAGATGGGATCGCACACCGTCAAGTTCACCCCCAAGGTCTACATCGACCGTGCAGACTTCAGGGAGGAAGATAGCAAGGACTACTTCCGCCTTGCCCCTAACAAGACGGTCGGTCTGCTCAACGCTCCCTTCCCCATCAAGGCCACCTCTTACACCAAGGACGAGACCACCGGCAAGGTCACCGAGATCCGCGCCGTTTTCGACAAGGAGACGAAGAAGCCCAAGGCCTACATCAACTGGGTTGGCACCGATGGTTCCAAGAAGGTCGAGGCCCGCATCCACAACTCGCTGTTCAAGAGCGAGAAGCCGGACGATGCCGAGGGTGGCTTCCTCAACGACATCAACCCCGATAGCGAGGTTATCTACCCCGACGCCATCATCGAGAGCGGCTTCGACGAGGTCAAGCGCCGTGCGCCTTGGCCCGAGGCTGCCGGCGAGAGCGAGCTTGGAAAGGGAGGCCCCGAGAGTGTGCGCTTCCAGGCTACGCGTATCGCCTACTTCGTGAGTGACCCCGTCGCCGTGATGAAAATGTGATTTAGTGCTAATCTTTTGCAGGCTGTCGACTCGGATAGCACCGACGACAAGATTATCCTCAACCGTATTGTGTCGCTGAAGGAGGATGCTAACAAGAACTGATTGCGAAGTGATTGAGAAGGAAGATCAGACGGGTGTTGATTGGGTGATGTGGGAGCATTCGGAGTTGCATAGATGGCGGGAAAATACCAAGCAAAACCCACAAACTGTGGTAGTGAATGATTCTGATTGTTGTTTTTAGCTGGTGTTATTTGATCGACTGATTCACTGTGATTTATTGGGATCTCTATTTCAGCTCGGGAGTGAACGGTTTCGGATTCTCGCGGCATTGATCCACCTCACATCACGACTGGAAGGAAAATGAAGTTATTCCGAAGTCTTCACCTACTGACCTCGCTGGCGGCATTCGCATGCTTCCGTGCGGTCGCTGCCACTACCGAGCAGTCTACACCTACAGTTGCGGCCACTCCTGTCTTCCTGAATTACGAAATGGCAAACACAGGCCTACTCGCCGAGGAAACTTGCCCAAAGGACACAGGTAGGCACCTCGCCCTGATGCGCCGGGTCTCTAGCACAGCTTTAACATCTAGTAGTAATGTGCCACCTCCCCCACAACTGGAACTGCTGCCCCTCATCCCCGCGATGTTGCGGCGCCGGCTGCTGCGCCGAGGGGTCACACTGCGTCGACCTGGTCTTTGGGAAATGCTGTCCGGACGGCAAGAGGCTCTGCGGGGAGGTCTGCGCGGACGGAGAGTGCTGCGGCAAGGGTGGGTGCGGAATGAATGAGCGGTGCTGTGGTGGTGGTGGTGGTGGTGGTGGTGGAGGAGGAATCTGCTGCAAGGAAGGCGAGGTTTGCGATTACGGCACCAAGTGCGTTCGGGTTCCCGGGGTCGAGGAGGGATGTTCGGTCAGGGGTCGGAGCACGGCTTTGGTTTGGTGGTTTATTGGGATTGTGTTGATTACTATTTGGGTTCATCTCTACGGATGAGAATGTGCTGCTGGGCGCACGCACGCACGCGCGGCGGGATGGGATGGATGAATGGGGTCCTGCAATTTCACAAGCGATCGTGTTGCCACGGAGTTATATCATACGCGCGATTGAGATTTCTTGAAAAATCGTGGGGGCGCAGATATTCTTACCTCTCATTATCTTGGGTATACGTGAGAGGTTACATTAGAATGGTAAAAAAAGAGATCGTTACTTCCCATCATCTAGCGACTAATTTTCTGAGTACCTTACGGTAATGGTTGGAGTAAGGGTCCTGTTTTCGATGCATCGAATTGACACGTTTTGAGCGGCGGCGATCGGAGAACCCTATCCTTGAGTAACGGGAGTGAGCCGAGCATCGCGTCACTTAAACTCTGGACCCTTCAGACAGCCGTTTGGACGCGCCCTGAGAGATGCTACGTCGTCCAGAGGTTGAGTGATTCGACGCGACGGACTTGCGGTTTTTGACAGATTACGGTAATGAAGCTGGCCCTCCACACACACACACACAGAGTACCTACACTTTGGGTGATCGAGAAGATGCGAATCAAAGTTTCCCTCTGGAAAGTCTATAGACAGGGTCCCAATAAATCAGTCAAAAGTGCGCCGGAACTTGCGACACGACGTGTTCGCAGCGAAACCGGGGATTCCCAACTCAGGAGGAGACAAGGGCAGAGAGATGCACGCCATTGTCCGCCTGTCAAAACACGCTGAACATGGTGGGTAGAGAAAGTGTAATTACCCAAGTGGGTGGCAAAAGGCACTAGAAAAACAAAACAGGCAAGACGATGGTAGTTAGTGAGTATGGACTCATGTTGAGTTCTTTGCTAATCAGCTCGCGATTATCAGACGAGAAGGAAACAAAACGACGGGTTTGCCTCGCCAAGACGATTGCACTAAAGTAGCAAGCCGCAGAAGGGACAGAATAAAAAAGTATGGGCTCATTTTAAAACGGAGGCCTTCTGGGACTGAAAGCACAATGTAAGCAAGCATCCTCCGGCGATAACGATGGAAACTGATAGGATCTTGGCAAGGCCGGCCGACGAAATCCCCGGCGATATTCCTGGGCCAAAGCGGCCGGCCGCATAACCTTAATAGCTGACGCCGGGGGTGCGGACGGGCCCGTGTTGAAAGGGCTGGCTGCGTTGCACTTGGCGGGCGTGTTTGACTTTTTGGTGTGACACCGATGGAAATGCTTCAAAAAGCGGGGAGGCGCACGAAAAGTGGATCGTGTGATTCCGCAGCCCTTGCATGGATGACGCTGGGAGGGGGAAAAGTCCCCTAGAGCAGTGAGGAGGAGGTGTTCTTCTTATTTAATCTGGTCTCATTGGAATTCCTTTTTGCGTCTTGGGATTGCCCCTTTGCGCAGCGCGCCGAAGAGTTGGGCTGTCATCTGAGGTTGCGAGGTATTCATCTGTACGCAATTCTTCAGACTTTTTTTCGCACGAACGTTCTGCAGGTAAATTAGTCGTGGGTCCTCTCATCTTATTGACTTTTTGTGTCCGGCGATGGAAACTTCGCAATATTGCCAGGGAAGAACTTTGGGGCGAAGAAGGGTTCCCTTAGCGCCTATAAGAACCTGGTAACTAGGGCAGCGCTCAGCCCGGCCCAGCTGGGTTCGACTTCACGGAACTCTCCTCAAGTTGAATGGCTCGCGTATTTCAGTAGGGCGGGGTGAAAACGCCCGGCTTAGCGGTTTGAGGAGGAGCCAGTGGCCACGATGACCATGACCGTACGAGTGCCAGCGGGGACTTTGATGAGAGTTTTACTGGCGTTGACGGTTAACAACGTCACGATCTAGAAACGGATTCAATTTGGACTCGGACACGCGCCTACTGTAGTACTGGTGATACCAACCGATTTGCGTTGGTTTGCTTTTCAAATGAGGGTCCGCGCCGCCGCCGCAGCAGGCAGCCGAGTCGAGTCGAGTCGAGTCGAGTCGAGTGTTGGTAACAAATCTTTGCGCACCTCTGCGTACCTACATGAGTATTCTGGTATCATTTTCTTCTAAGTACTCATGTCTTGGTGAAGGTTGCCCAGACTTACGGCCCGGCCTAGCCCCTGCTGTTTCCACTGCCATGGACCTCTCCTCTCTCTCGCCAATTCATTATGAAGGTAACCACTGGGAATTTGTGCCTCCCTCGCACCTTCCTTTTTCTTTTCTTTTTCTTTTCTTCGCTCTTGGCTCACACAATGTCTACCTAATCGTTCCTGCTCCTCCTCGACGTGTCCGATTCGCCTCCAGCGGGCATTAGCCTCCGTCTGTTCGCCTTGGCTTAGTGCTAGCTTGCTTCCTTCCGCAGCTCTCAGCCGTTTACGCAGTAGTAAAACCAAGCAATGCCACTTCCTTTCCTCTCGCCTGCTCCTCAAACGTGACTCTTTTTCTTTCTCTGTGATCCTCCTCAGGCTGCTTTGCCAAAGCGACTTCTCTCCTCAAAGCTACCTCTCCCACAGACAGTTCTTCTCGTCGCTATCGCATCGCCAAGCTCACAATCACCAGTCCATCCGACGTCCAGCGTCCCTTGTGCTCCAAAACACCAGGCCACACCACCTCCTCCACGTCCATCCAGTCTCAGAGCCGTTCCCTCGGGCAAGCCTGCGCGTCCTCTCGAATTCTCACGCAAAACTCCCCGGCACATCTTCAGACCCGACAGCGATCTTCCCTCCATCTTCGCCAGACCTCCCACAGATCGAGCGCTCGACATCACCGAACGGCGATACCCCCGGCAGAGCCATAATTTAAGCTCAAAACCCTGCGACGCACCCCTCACTCATCGGCGCGATCCCTCCTGTCTTCGGCAGAAATCGCTGCTCAGTCCAAGGGCTGCGTGCGCTGTGCTGTCCATTCAGACAGAGAGTAATACGCAGTAGAGCAGCGAAACCACCAACTGACGCTGATGGTCACTTCGCATCACGCCGTGATATACCCGCAATCCTAGTCCAAGGAAGCCAGCGCTAGCCCATCTCATCAATCACAGGGCCCAGCACCGCCTGGCATCCGCCTTGTAAATCGCTTCTCAGCCCGTTCCACCCGCCAGAGCAAGGCCTGTCTATTGGTGACCCGCATTCCGGAGGGGGCACTTGTGTGTGTCGTCGTGAGCCTACAGCAACATCCCGACACCGACCGGCCAATAATAGAAACAGAAGATTGCAAGGGACAGAATAATACAGTTTCCGTTAAGTAGCTCAGCAATGCCACCTTTGTCATCTTCGCCGCCTCCAATTCTCGCCATCACGGCCACCTTTCTGCAACTGCTCGCCCAACACCTACCCACACCGGTTCGCGAACTTCTCCACAAGGCACGCCATCACATTGCCCGCATCTGTGCCGCCGTCGCCTCCTCCGCGCTCGTCGTCCGCATTCACTCGCTGATCCCGCCCAAGATGCACAGGCCGCTGGGCTTCTCGGCCGTCGCCGTCGCCCTCTTCCTCCTGTTGGGTCTTCCTGTGATACTCGCACAAAGCCAGCCGTTCCATTGCTACCCTTATCCGCCTACCGACAAGCTCGCCAGCCCGTTCATCACGCTACAGCCGCACTGCTGTAAAGGACCCATTGACAACAAGCTGAGAGTCGGGACAAAATGCGAGCTGGCGAATGGCGGAAAGTACAAGACCAAGTTCGGACAAGACTTGGGAACGTGTGCGATGGGCTGGGCGGACGCATGTTGCATGCGCTTGGTATGTGGACATCAGACCGAGGTCAAGAACGTAATTACTGACGATGGACCCAGCATTACCCGCCTGAGATTTCCCGCCCAGACATGTCATATTGCGACGCGGGATTCCTCGTCAAGGCCGAGTCGCGAAACATCATCGACGCCCGCGGCTGGAATCCGAAAAAGTATGGAGTTTGATGAAATATTCATGATCAAGACTATCGCCATTTGCCACGATGGGACACACTATTTTGTTTGAGCTCTCACCTTGGTGATGAGAAACAGCGGCGTAAGGCTTAGCCGAATTGAAACAGCAGCCCACGAGGCCCCGGGATCTGCGTCGTGGGTCGCCATGCAACAACCCAGCGAGTCAGGGAATCATGTCCACTGAGATAGCAACCTGGGGAAGAGATGGGGAGTTTGGGGAAGTGTTCCAAGATCACAGCCCCCGGCCCCGGCTTACGACGACGAGAGGCCGCCCTACCGCGTGTTGCCGGCACTGCAACAGATTACTACTACCATGCGTGACGAGCGAGACAGAAGCATTTGGCGTTTTGCGGGTGACCATGAAGCAACGTGATCTTGGTATGAAAGTCACGGTCGCCCTTGTTCGGAATGAAGAGTAAGGAAGGGAGCATTCGCATTATATACCCAGGGTGATTGAGTTGTTTTTGTTTTTGGTTTTCTGCTTATCCCAACCAGGATGTACGTGCATCTTGTCTCCTGTGTGAACACACGGCCAGGGACCGTCTTTCCTTTCCCATGGGAGAGGAGATGGTGGGGATGAGCCAGACGACGACGTATGGGCGTCGGATTGAGTGAACGCGGGCTGTTATGAGTTCGCTTCCATAAACTGTATGTATTATTAGGCACCTCCCGCTGAGTACTCGCCAATCTGATCTCTCCACGTCGGAGAAAGGTCATCTTTGTCAACTCATTTTCGTCAGAGTCATCACCTCGTCGCACGTAATCGTGCGAAATTGCCATCAATTCCCGGTTGCTCCGACGAAGTGGCCAAAGCGCTGGAGTTATACGACGTATGACGACGAGTCAGTCTGGTCTTCCCATCTTTCAGCGCACGAGTAGGAGGTCACTGCTGAACTGATGAAGTTGATCCGAGCCGACCTCCCGCCTCCTGCTGTTCACGCCCGACCGAACTCTCGAGGGCGGGAGGCGAGGTTCATGAGAGTCGTTCGGCTTGCACGTGTATTCACCTCACCTCGCAACTTGGTCTAGGTTAGGGGTTGTCAGGCCGGGCCAGGGCCAAATGAGGCGATGAAGGGTCCCCGCGGTGGCGGCGAGCGGGAAAGCGGATCATCGGTCGGTTCGGTCGGTCAGTCACTGGCCTTGTCGATCAAGTCAAACCGTCAGCCTTACTGAGAAACGCTCGTGGCAGACTGATCAAGAATCACGTCGGGAGCTGTTTAAAGCCTCTGTGAGGGAAATGGGGTCCAGCATGGAGACTGCTGGAGACCCGCATGTTTCCGGGCGAAGGCCGCACAGACGGGCCCCGTCCCGTCCGGTAATGGGGTAAGGTATTTCGGATAAACTGTGGAGCCAGACACGGAGTAGCTGCACGGAGAGTTTCCCCCGTTTCACCTGTTTCTTTCGGGACGCCTCAGACGGGACTCACCGAGGGGCAATAGTCGCTCTTTCCAGGCAAAACTGCCAGAGACCGTCGTACCTAGAATTTAGATCATCTATTGGGACGCTGCTCAACAGACCAAAACAATCATTGCGGTGGATGTTGTCCAGTAATTCATTCGGCCTTCGTGAACAATAGACCAAGACTAAGACCAAGACCAAGCGGTCGCTTTATGCTCAGCACCCGCTCCCTGCTAGCTGCAGATCTCCCCACGTCCCAGAGTCCTCCCGCCCGGATCTGTTCGCTCCCACAAGCAGGTCATGGAGCTTAATAGTAAGCAGACCTGGAAGCCTCAGACTTCAGACTGACCAGCAAAGAGTGACGGAGGGGACATGCAACAGGGGAAGAAGACGTGAACGAACAAGCACATCTTTCGAAACCGGGGTCTGTGACACTCTGTCACACAGCCGCCACACGCGGCAGTTTCACCGTGCCCCCAACGGGGCTAGCTGTCGAGCCAATAGGACGCCTCCCTCCCCTTACCCGCTACGTCTAATCCCACTTCAACTTCAACGACTGCGCTGCGTTGCGCCGCAAACATCATCCAAACCACACCAAAACACCACCAAAAAGCAAAGTAGCTTCTCCCTCCCTCGTCGTCCAGCCTCATCCACGGGCGCCTCGACCGACCTGCTTCTGAAACTCGTCCGGGTTGCCCAATTCTTGTCCCCTACCTTACCTTCTTCCCTCCCTTGCCGTACTCCAAGGCTTAACCTGCATGTTCTTGCGCCAAGTGTCGTGTCTTCATCCTCGTATTGGGACGAAAAAAGCGTCAGCGTTGATACACCACAGTCTTGCAGAAGCTGAAGGGAGAGAGACAGGCCAGACAGGCAAACACAAGACAAGGCACAAGGCACAAGGCGCGAGCAACACCGAGGTGACAGGATACAGGAGATGGCAACCAGAAAAAGACAGCTCGGCAACGCATCTCTGGCAGCGCCCATCTCCGTGGCACACGTCCGCGCCGTCGCCGTCGCCGCCGCCACCCCTTCTCTTCCCCGCTCGCGCTCGTCCTTTTTTGATGATGGTATTTTGTCCTCTTTTGCTCGCTCTCGCTGCTCTTCTTTTCCCTCCTTATATCATGCCCGAACCAGTGATCGTCCCGCGTCCGGGAAGCAAGGCCCTCCCCTCCTCTGGCCTTTTCCCTCCCTTCTGTTCCTGACGGCCGCCGTTCGCCGCTTCCCTGACTGGCCTGTTCTTAGTTGACCTCCCCTTGTCTCTTAATTATCGCTTATTCGTTTCCCCTGGACTGGATCCAGTAAGAAGTCCTGGTAAAAGGTTACCAAGAAGTCCTGGTAATTCCCACACTTTGCCTTCCCTCCCCCCAAACGTCAACGCTCCTCCCAAACATCAAGTTCATGCGAATTGCGCGGCTGTAGACCGAGACGCTCGGCATCCACAGGGCAAGGAACACAGCTGCTGTCTCGATTCATTGCCACGTAGACGTGCCTTTCCTCTCCATTATCTCCCGGGAGCCCTCCTCCGCTTCTTTGGCTTTCGCCTCAGTACACTCGCTACAAGCGCGCTTCTGTCCACGAATCTAATCGAGCGATCGACAAACACCCTACATCGATCCTTCCTTTGTGTTTCCCACTAGGGCGGTCTACCAAGGAAACAAAACATCTCTTTCAACACAGATCCGCGAGATACACATACAACAACCCAGAAGCCTTGGGCGATCATGAACATCCGGTGACCACGGGCCCGCCGACCCCCCTTCCCGATCCTCACTCGAGATCGACACATATTACGCGACGGTCCTGTGATATATGGACTCTGAGGCGAGGGCCAGGGCCAACGTGCCCCGCAAAGGACCAAAGCAGAGTACCGACGGTATGGATTCCTATCACCGCTACGTGGCCGAGTCGAGTATGCCGAAAGAGAATGATATCGACGCGAGGCCCTACACCGGCCGATCGTTCAGCACCCCCCGTCCCTCGATGCTGGGCTCTTCTTCTTCCTCCTCCTCCTCCTCCTCCTCAAAAGGCGGACACGATGGTTCTGATGGAGAACTCGGGACGACGACTTTGGCTGTACCAGAGATTATGATTACGAGCCCCAGTAAGCCGTCGACACCGGCCCCGAGATATTCTTTAACGCCACGACAATCAAACTCCCCGCAACCTGCGAGGTTAGCCGTGCCCACGATGCGGCCTGTCCCGCAGGGCCAACCATTACAACCGCTGCAGTCATTACAACCGTCACTGCCGATTCGGCAGATGCTGCAACCCACAATACGCATGCCGCCACCAACTGCTGACTCTGAGGACTTGAAGAAACGGGATGGGTTGATGGATGTGGCTTTGCCGTATCGTCCTTTCTATCTCCAGCGGAGGATATTGAGCTCTTTTGCGATATTGTTCGCGGGGCTGTTGATTACGGTAGAAGCTGTGCTAGACTTGTCCAACAAAAGAGGAGGTCTCGGATCACCAGATCACGGATTCAGGTATTTGTGGCAGTACGGCTCGGCGTTCATCTTCACGTGCATCGCTGCGCTGTGGGAGAGACCAGAACACCAAGCAAAAGCAAATGCACCGTGGATGCGTATGTCCAAGGGTCCGGCGAGTGTCGATCGGACACTGATGCTGGATTACGTGTTCACGTTCGAGCCGTGGGCCGTCGCAAAGGCGACGAAGAACCGGGACTGGTTGGTCGCCGCGGCCGCCTCCATCGGACTGACGCTGAAGCTCATCATTGTCATTGCTGTGGCGCTCGTCAGCCCGACATTCCAGATCGTCACGGCGCGTGGCGCGAGCTTGAACTTGCAGAACGCCTTCACCAACGACCCCACAGGGCTTCGGAACGCGGGCGCTTTGCCTTTCTTCACCATGGTTGGGTTGCAGACCAAGGGTCTTAATTTTCCTGACGGCACATCGAGGGAGTTTGCGTTCCAGTCTTTTTCGTCGGATATCCCTTCAACGGCTGAGGTGCGGGCCGATGTCGAAGGGTTTGAGTCGGATATCGTGTGCGAACCGGCGCAGTTGAATTTGACTGGCATTCAGTTCATTCAGGCTTCGGATACGCAACTCAATGTTACTGTTTCGACGCCGATGTGTCTCATGACGCAGGAGATTCCGAACATGGCCCTTGTCGGGTTCACCCTCCCGACTTTCTTCACGGCCTTCCGAGCTGGCTCATGTGAAAACTCAGAGAACTTGGATGATGGGCGAGTGGTGGTAATGTCAGGCGCTGTAACCATTGACACCTCGTCACTGCCAATCAGCAACGATACTTTCAACGTACCGATCTCGGGCAAGCTGACGCGGTCAGCGGCGCTAATCTGCAAGCCGACTTACACCTTGACAACAGTACATGTCAAGAAAAACAACACCCAGCTCATCGAAATCGAACGAAGCCGCTCAGCCAAGAATCGCACACTGAGTTTGATTCATCCCATGGATATCGTGCAGGGTCATTTCGCGTCGTACCCGACCGACTCTCAAATTCTCGGAGCCATGCCGAATGTCAACAGTCGGTATTACGGCATCGCGATCGTTGCCTCCGACGCGGTCATGAACTCGGCCATTGCGATGGAGGTCAAGGACAACGGCATCCCGCCGATCGACACTTTGTTGCAAACGGATAACCTCACCACCATTGCGACAAATTACTGGCGCCAGTATACCGCTCTGGTTGCGAGGAGCTCGATGATGACCGAGACGGTTCCGCAGCAGAAGACGACAGGCACGGCAGTCATGATCGGCGAACGCCTCAACGTCCGGCCGATCCCCGCTCATTTGCTTTCCGGCCTCCTTGGTTTCGCCTTGGTCCTGACCCTTGTCGCCGTCGCTTTCGCCCCGAGAACGGGATTCCTCCCTCGTCACCCGAACACCATTATTAACATGGCAACGCTCTTAGCTCATAGCAGGTCACTTCTGCAATGCCTTCGTGGGACGGGGGCTGCGCATGTATCGACTGTGCGCGAGAAGCTACTCGGCACGAACTACTACACGGGTGTGGAACCGTACGAGAAGGCAGCAAAGGGTTCGGGATACTTCAAGATCTTTGGAGGTAATCCGCCGCCGCAAAACACGCCCCCGGAGTTCGTCAAGACTTCGAACTGGGGTCACCCACTTCCGCTTCACCCGGTTGCTCGTCTAGCGGCGGTTTTCCTCATGGGTGGTATGATCATCTCTCTGGAGGTAGTACTCAGACTCTCGGAGGCGCACCAAGGGATCGCGACAGTCACGGCTAATACGGACCGTAATTTCTTGTGGACTACTGGACCAGGCGTGCTGTTCGGCATTGTAGCACTCTATCTCGCCTCGGCCGACTGCGCCACGCGATGCCTGGCACCGTACACGCAACTCAGGCAAGGTGGTTCGTTCGAGACGACTGTGGGACTGGATTTCATGGACAAGTCGAAGCCGAGAATCGTCTATGATGCGGTGAAGACGAAGAACGTTGCCGTGATCATTACGACGATCTCGGTTTTCGTGGCCTCGCTTCTGGCTACTTTTTCGGGCGCGCTGTACAGCACCGTCCCGATTCCGTCCACGCGACCGGTCACTTTACAGTTGACCGACCAATTCATCAATGCCTCTGCGCCGTGTCCAACATGTACCACAGATACGCTGTTAGCGTCTCTTATCCTCGATGCAAATCTGACGTTCCCGTCGTTCACGTTCGAGGACCTCAATTTCAACAGCGTGCAGCTTACAGCCCCGCTCTCAATGCAAGACGGCGCAAGCACCATTCTCGTCAACCTGCCTGCCCTGCGCTCCCGTCTGGACTGCAGACTGTATCCTCAGTCCGAGATCAATACCAACTTCACCATCCCGGATCTTCCGAACCAGTTCGCACAGGCGCAGGGAATGCGCATCGACATCGCAGGTGAACCGTGTCTGGACCCCTCGATCCGCTCCAATGCCGTTCTACCGCCGGACACGTCCCCGTCTTCCGTCTTTGGTGTAGCGACACCTCGGTCCGCGGCGTCTAGTCAGTGTTCCGATTTCACCTATGTCTGGGGCCAACTGGCCGACACCGCGCCCTCGCAAGTGGGCTACATCTCGGCGATGGGGTGCAACGAGACGCTCGAGACGGTCATGGCCACGGTCCGTCTGACGGGGTCTTCGTTGCACGTTGACCCGACGTATCCTCCCCGGGTCCAGGAAGCCACCGCGCGACCCACGAAACTGACGCTATTGCCGCTGCAGTACGGACTCATGGCGAACCTGACGACCGGGAATCAACTCGATCCGTTCTTCAGTTCGCTGGTTACCTCCCGTTTCGCCATCCCCGCGGGAAACCTGGGTGACCCCAGACTCACGCGGAGCGGTCGCGTGGCTGATGCGATCGTCCGTCAACACGGCATCGTCCGCGCGCAGAACCTGAACGTGAACTCTAGAAGACGCCTCCCGGATGTTACCGCACAGGAAGTCCTGCCAGGCATGCTCGAGGACACCACGGTGACCAGTCTGAGGCGTCTGGTGCAGGACAACGCGTCGACCCGCATCATCCAATCCATCCTCGCCCTGCTCCTGGTCCTAACCCTCGTCGCATGGCTCCTCACACCCGGCACGGACACGATTCTCCCCCGAAACCCGTGCAGCATCGCCTCCGTCGCGGCTCTGCTTGCCGACGGCAACGTCTTCGGCTTCCTCGGCCGCGGCGCAGAGTGGATGGCCACGGAGGAAATCGAACGGAGCTTCCTGGACGGCAGCAAGGCCATGGGGTTCAAGATGGACTGGGAACGCGTCAGGCAGAGAAGGACCGAGATGGTGGAGCGAGAGCAGGAGACGGCCTTCGGGATCAATGTCAAGAGGGCGGGAGGTTGGGGCGGTGGAGAGGATGTCGGGTTGGGGATTTTGGCGCGGGTGAATAGAGCGCAGAGGGGATTTGTCAGGGGTTGGGCACGGATGTCCATGTGATGATTACCTGGCTTGAGCGGGATTCTTTGTACAACCTCGCTGTTTATTTCTGTATTATTTTGGGAGGCGTGTTTTGGTTGTATGGCAACTCGGAGTTCTTTGGCGGCGCGGGATATACTGGGTATGATACCACACACTGGGGACACGGAACCAGGGAGTTGATCTCAATCTTTGTTTAGTGTATTAAATGACAACATTGGAAAGATTTTTCAATATTTCAACATTCTTGGTGACGGGAATAACTCTAGCATTTACTCTTTTAGCACGCCGATGCGTTGCCGGACCCAAGACACAAGAATGATGCCCGAAAACAGGTTCTGGTCTGGGAAACGAACTAGACACCTACCAGCTCCGTTCCATCAAGGTTGGGCAGAGCGCGAATTCCCAGACCCTCCATGATCTTCTCCAAGTCTCTCCGGATCTCCACCTCGGAACGATCCGTGTCGATCTCAACAACCTCGATGCCCCTCTCCCTCAACTTGCCGACAACCAAGTCCGCATTCTTATAAAACTCACCGATCCGGCGCCCCGCAACCGCGGAATCCAAGTCCTCGGGCCTGGCCTCCGCCCCGGCCATCTCGCCCCGACCCGCCACGCGCCGCGCGGAGACGTCCACGGGACACTTGAGGTACAGCGCCAGGTCCGCGGGGCCCAAGAGGTCGAGCCACTCCTCGACCTGCCTGACGCGGCGCGGAAAGCCGTCAATCAGCCAGGAGAAGGAAGAGGAGGAGGAGGAGGAGGAGGAGGAGGAGTCGTGCTTATTGTTACCGTTCCGAGTCCGTCGGATCTCCTTCCAAATCAGCCACGCGCCGAGGTCGTCGGGGACGGCGGGGTTGTTCGTGCCGGGCTTGGTCTCGAGGGCGGAGACGACGGCGTCGCCGTCGGAGCGGAGGCGGCGCATGAGGTCGCCGTAGGAGAGGTGGCGGAGGCCGTAGGCGGCGACGAGGAAGGCGCTTTGCGTGCCTTTCCCGGTGCCCGGGGCGCCGATGATGAAGATTGTGCGTGGGGTGGTGGTGGTGTTAGTTTGAGGCTGAGAGGTGGGGGAGGGTGGAAGGTGGATGACCATCGGGGCTGTGGAGGTCATGGGGATGGAGGGGATGGGGGTGGGTTTGGGGGGTGAGGGCGTACCTCCGCACAGGTAGGACAGGACTTTGGCGAGGATTTCGAGGCTCATTTTTGGTTCTTTAGGGGGGGGTTTTCTGGGGATTGAGATTGGCTGGTTGCTGAGTTTGTGATTTGTTCGGGTTACTACCTCAGGTGAAGATGATGTTTTGTTGGTGTGGTGGCGTTGAGTTGAATGGGAGCCAAGGCGAGTATTTGTATTAGTTGTTGTCGAGTTCCATACCGTATTCGAGAATCCTCGATTTCAGTCATCGTATTCCTGATTCTTCACATGAGATGTCATTTTTGACTTGTCACGACGTTGCTTCCATTGATGATGGCGTCGTCCTCTCTAACCTGGCCTGGCCGATGCGACCACATCTTTGACAAGACGCCCAATGAAAATCAGGTCACAGGTTTTCCAACGAACAATAGCATTATACCGCCGCCTTTGTTCATCGTGTGTATCCGACGCGAGACCTGCGGCCGGACTAGACTGTCGGCTGGTCTCCACACATAGTGCAATGGCCCGACTATGTGATTGAGGGTTCAGAGTAAGAAAAAGGAACGGGAGTTTTCTCATTTGCAGATGAGTGGTGCTATCGCTGCGCCAGTTTCCGATAGTAAGTTTCTCAAAAATCACTCATCTAGACCAATCATCTGAGGGCAGGCAGCTCGAACCCTACACGAGTAGTTGTCTTTTTCGTATGAAATCGGACTCGTGCCCTGCGCGCAACTCGGCGTTGAGGAGGCCGCCTTCCAGTTTATGTACGGCTGGGTTTGATGAGAGCTTCTTGCTTCATGGTGGATCCGTCGGTCTCCGTATATCCTTTGTTCCGGCGACTGACCGATTTTATTTCTGCGTCAATCTGTGTTGTGACGTCTTCCTGTGCTGGCATCCAGTCACGTCATAATCAAGTCCGAAGGCCGGATAACTTGAGCACAACCGGACGGGAACCTCGGAATCACGGAAGGGATATGAATGTACTGGACGCGCCCAAGCACGCACTCCGGGAGAAGCTGGCTGAGTACTAGACCGGCGCCTCACTCTCTCTCTCTCTGCGCTCCATTACCTCGCCGAAGGATTCGGTCATCCAGCGACTCACACAGTCTCCTCACTCAATTCTTCAATCGTACGTTTTAAGATAATTCAGCTGAGCCGTTAAATTTATGCCTGCGTAACACTTCGAGCCACTGCAAGCATCGTCGCTATCGCAAATCACAACCTCCAAAATCATGGCCATCATTAGAAAAGTGTCACAGTCGCTATCGCTTTCGAGAGACGAACATCACTACAAAGCAATCTTCGCCACGTCACGTCACCGAAAAGTCAGCTGAGCCGTGGCGGTGTCGTTGAAAGCGTCGCCTTTGACGAGGGGTGACCCTTGGTTTTTTGAATGTGATCTACGTCGACTGATGGGGGCGGCTGGAAGCTCCGCTCTTGAGCAAAGTCGCCCGAAATCTCCCCGTCCCGGAGGTTTCAACAAGAAACTTCAGATCTGGTGCGGGATCTGGGCTTGGTATGGGGACCTAAAGTCTTGGGGGAGCGGGAGACTTGATTCATGCTTCGGGAGAAAGCTAGCTGTTTGAGGAGCATATCCCGGACCTATGCGGGTCCATATGAAGAGTCGGCCAAACCGCAACGTGAAAGAGACGGTATGTTTTCTAAAGGAGGAGGAAGTCGTAAGTTATTCCTGGGGGAATCTCGCTTGATTTGAGTATCGCTTTTGTCTAAGAACGAACGTCCACACTGTTCATGGATCCATTCGTCTTCGTGCTTGTCATGATCATCGCTTGTTGATTGTGTCGCGTATCCTTCGTCCGTGCAAAAATGCGCCCGTGTTCCCACAAAATATGTCTCAAGTCATACCCAAACGCCGTATCTTTACATAGAACAGGAGGGACCAATCTGGAAATAACTCGAGTCGGCAAGGAATCGTCCTACGCTCAAACGAATGGACAGGACTTAGCAGGAACCGCCTCGTGATGTGGTAGCTTCGCAGTCTAGCCAACGCTGCAGGTGCAGCCAAGACGCTTCTCAACATCGACACTGGGGAACGGTACGCAGACCATGCCGTCGGCCTCGCAGTTGACGCTGGCCTCACCGCACGCAGTGTCTGTGCAGGGACCGTCGAAGCGGGCGGTCACGGAGGCCGCGAGGAGGGTGACGACGGCGAAGACGGCTCTCATATTGAGTTTTGGTTTATGGTGATGCTTTGGCAGAGAATGAAAAAGTTTGGATGATGTGGGAAGGAGTGTTCGTTGAGTTGTGGATGTGCGGGATGAGGATGGGATGGCGTCGAAGCAAAAAAAAAAAAAAGGCGACATGATCGTCTACTACTTATACACAGTCCCCCAATGCTCAAAGTCAAGAAGGCGAAACAAGAAGGTCTGGAAACAATGGCAGCTGCCGGAGGTCAGTTGACAACCGCCCTCACTTCCCTTTATCCACATCAGTACCAAGAGTCGAGATGTTGGAGCTGGGTTACAAGGAGGATGCTATTCCCAGGGCCGAAACTGTCCATACACACAATAACAGTACCACAGCATCTCTTTGGGGTTTGGCCAGTGGGCTTGTGCTATAGATGGGTGGGCTAGATTGCGCGCAGGTGCCTCTCTGTTCTTGGCTGATGTGTAATAGAGATGGGAGGCGGCGAACCCGGTTAGGGGGGAAGGAGGGGTTCATGATAGGGGGGGGAGGGCAGAAAGTCCGGTGCTGGAGAGAGCAGCAGATCTTGGGCGAAGACGGCGCGGCTTGTCGCGTACGCAGTGGTGTTTGGGGCTATCAAACGCCATCGAGTATATGAGCTTGATCATGCTCTTGGCGATGAAGGCGTTTCAATGGCTTCTTGGCGGGTATTTGCTGTGTAAGGGATGTTGTTATTTTTGGGAACGTCTTTGGACTTTCAGCGCCTTTACGGGACCTCTTGAGGCCCGCTCAGTGGGGATCGGGGGCTCAGAATTGGGGGTTTGGTGCGAATAGAGGACAGCGGATATAAGAGATGTTGGAGAGCTTTGCGGAGTTCTACGCGTTGCACGATTCATGGGCACGGGGTGGTGGATAAGCCTCGACAAGCCTCACTTTGAACTGGTTCGTTGCATGTTACTTAAGAGATGATGAATACTGCGAACGCATTGGCTGGCCGAGATTCCGTATTCAATTGATAGTGGTTTATAGTCAACCATCATGGGAATACTTACTGACTTGTACGGATACTCGCCGAGGTGATCGGGCCGCGTGCTCGATGTGACTGATCAACGCTGCAGGAGTGATGTGCCGGATAGCACCCAGGCGAGAGCTGAGGGCGAGGCACGACTGTTCTTTTTTTTTAATAAAGAATCTGAATCTAACAGTTTCTAGTTTACTTTTAAAAAGCGGTTAAATGTGTTCATTCGATGTCTGTTGAACATTCCACTTTGACACTCCAATCCATGGTCGATAACTCCCTGTCATGGTGTCAAAACAACTTTTCCGCGGCCCGGCCCGCTTTCTTACGGGAATCCTACGTCTGACCGGATCAAACCTGGGGCACCAATATGGCCACTCTAATAAACCAAGCTTCAATCGGCACAGTCTGGCTACAGGCTGACAGCTCTTCAAAGTGCCGTGGCACTCGGTCCAAGCCCCCGGCGGCGGCGTCTCATTCATATTGCGTTCCTGCGATCACACTGTAGTGCCCCCCATACTGAAGACTTTGTCCTGGTAGTTCCTGGTTATTTCTTTCTTTTCGATCTGAATCTGATCTGGTATAGTACAGTAGACTTGGCGATGAACGTTGTGTGAAGCATCGTCGCTGCGCATCCGTACTGGTGCCTCCTGACTCCTGTGACGTACGCCCCAGACTTCCAAGAAAGTCTGCCCTCTCTCTACCTAGTCCACCACTTCTATCATGCTCCACTGCCGTGTAGATTCATTGCCAAAACACATGAGTGAAATGGGGGGATTTGTCCAAGTCTTCAAAATCAACACCACCACCACGCGCAATGGGCGTGCTTATGATGCGTTGTAAAAGTCAATACCACCTTGGATACAATCTGTAAATCCAGGATCCTTACTAGTCAAGAGGTTCATCTCTCCATGGCCTGAGCAATGTCCACACGTGTCTCGAGCTTAGACGACGACCCATATGCTGCGGCGGCCTTTCGACTAGGGTACAGATGACGGAGCTGTCCGCGTGACCAGTTGCCTTTATCGGGGTCGCCGGAAGGGATGAGCTTCCGTGTTTAGGACGTAATCGTCGAGGCTGATGAGGTCAGGGGGCGAGAAGACAAGGTAGAAATATTTCAGCGTCTCCGCCAGCCAGAAACTCTGTTTTCATTCAGTCAGTAATTTCGCACAAACAAGATGAGGTGTGTCGCAAAGTCGATGGATTTCTTTCTTTACCTCCATGTAGTCCTCCTTGGGCAACGGATCAGCCTTCTGGGTGACGTCCAGCACCGCCGCGTTGCCGTGCTCGACCAGCGTCCCGTTGCTGACGGCTTTCCACATCTCCCAGGCGGCATCTTGGAAACCTTGGTCTCCCGTGATGCGGTACAGGACGAAAACGCTCTCGATGGCCTCCGGTCGGAGGATGTACCGCGCATCCTTGGCCGTGGTGAAGCCCTTGGGGAGGTGCTCCTTGAACTCGGGTCGCAACCTCTTCTCCTTCTCCCACCTGTCTTCGTCCCACTTGCAGTCGTCTCTTCGCGCGCAAGCAAGCATGTTGAAGCGTTCCGGCATCATGCCCGTCGGCATGGCCTGGTACGCGTAGTAGCAACCTAGAGTCAGACGAGCGCCGACCGTGACCCATTCTTCTTTGCCCAGTAATCTCCCCGCCAGCGCGCAGATACCGCCGATGAAGCAAGCGAGGTGCTCACTCTCGGGGTCCAGGTGCCTCTGCCCGTCGGCGTCGACGTTGACATTGCCCGAGATGAGGATGTTCTCCTCCTTGGGCAGCATGGGTCGGAAGAACAGGCTCTCATTGGCGGCTTTGAGAAACGCCTCCGTCATGTCGTCGTACTTGGGCTCCATCCCGTTGAGCAGAGCCTGCATCTTGGGCAGGTACTCGTAGAGCGAGTCAGCGCAACCGGCGATGGTGAACTGGGAGCCGCTGACGACGTCGCGGTTCCGCATGGAGACGAACATGGGCCACATGCCAGGGATCTTTGTCTTTTTCTGGCCGTCGTGGAACAGGTCCATGACCTTGACGATGGCGTCGTAATATTTTGGATCCCCCGTGAGCTGTGAGAGATGGGTCATCTCGAGCGAGAGCGTTCCCGGCGAAGCTGACACGACGGAACTCTCGACATCAAGACCTGTTCCGGCTTTGGCATCGTCCAAGTCGATGAAGTCGACGGGCATGCGATGCTCCGTGTTGAACGCGCCGTAGAGCAGGTTCCCGAGCTCGACGGCCTTGTCGAGCAGCACCTTGCGCTTGCTGAGATCGTACGCCGCCATCAACCCGCCGAGATAGCGGATGTTGGTCTCGAAAGTGTTGACGCGGTTCGAAGTGGCGGACCCGAAGTCTATGGTAGCGACGGCGGCAACGGCCTCCTCGAACTCGGCCTTCAGTCCCATGATCCACAGCACGTCGAGCGAGTCGACCAGCGTCGCCGCCCACCCGGAGAACTGGTCCTTGGCCGTGGCGGAGATGGGGTTCAGCGCGTCCTTCATCCAGGCGAACTTCTTGTAGCTCGCCCAGTCCCTCTTGAACAGCTCGCGGACCTCGTGCCGGCGGGCTTCCCGGGCCCGGGCGGCCGCGGCGGACTCGGCGGGGAACCGGTGCTGCACGCGCGGAAGGGCCCGGGCCCGCCCGAGGCCCTTCGGCAGCGGTGTTAGAGGCGTCTGAGGTGGGAATTTGTAGTCGACCGAGGACCAGTCGAAGCTTGCTTTCGTGTTTGCGGGCGGGGGAGCGACGTTTTGCAGGTTCATGAAGCGTTCGAGCATGTCGGACTCGGAGCGGCTCCAGGTTGTGTAGAGGTAGTAGAGCAGGACGCCGCCGAAGGTGAGGATGGCGGCTAGGGTGCGGACCCGCGTCCAGCGGTACATGGCCGTTATTGTGACTGGTGAGATTGACACCGCGATTTGATTTACCTGAACGAGGATGGAAGATTTGGGTATGGTGGTGATCACCAGGGAGAGGAGCGGTGGTGAGCCGGAATGAGAACTAAGTTTGAGTCATGAGAATGAATGATGATGTAAGGACCACCAGTGAGAGAGGGTCTGTTTGATGAGCCGTCAAGATGAGATGAAAGAAGCCGGCAGGCATTGAGAAGGCCAGCAGATGTCAGAAATGTCGTCGTCGGTCAATGTTGACGAGGCTGAGGCTGAGGTTGTTTAGAGTGGTTGGGTGAAAGTCTACTCTCAGCAGAGGCCAAGATGTTAACATCGAACTCAAAATCAGCCTATGGCGAGTGGAGGGCTGCAACAACGTTTCGCGACGGTGAGACATGGAGCTCAAAGTCAAAACACGCGTGCCCCCAGCCGGAGACCCGGGGGGTTCGGGCAATCCTCTGAACCCTGCCCATCCCTGCCAAGGCAACTTTTTTAAATAGCAAGGTAGCTCTGATGGGCCTCTGAGTGATGTTCGGCAGCGGTTGAAGGGCGATTTGGTCGTATTTCACTGGAAAAGGGGCTGTTTTGCTGCGACGGGGTAGGTCGCACGCCCTTAATGTTTGGTAGCCGGGATTTGGCTTATCGCATCAAAAGAAGATGAACGAATATCGTCAACACGTACTTGGGTGGTGATGATTATGTTCAAAATCTCCATCGCCCTTTGGCTTGCGACAGTGAGCGAGGGCTTTTGGCGTTTGGTGGCGCATTTGAGCTGCTAAATACGAGAAACCGGTGGCTTCGGTTTCCCGACACTCTAATTTTATAGTTATCCACAGTAGTGGATTTTACGGGCCGCTTGCCCCTGATCATCGGCGTCGTGTTCCGCCGGCTGTTCGCTTCGCGTCGGCTCGGTTATGGGAATGCGTGATTGGATCAAGGTGCAGATGTCAGACTCTTTTTTTCAACGCCCATGCATGGCAAAGATCTCGCAGGATCTGGGTGCCGGCAGATGTCATTCGTTTTAAAATACATCATGCTGTTTAGCGTGGGGGTGCACTTGAGTCTCGGATGCCGCTGTGCACGGGAGCATTATAGCGAACATTTGGGTGAAGATTTATTTGCGAGACATCGACTCTCTCTATCCATCAGCTTTTGTAGACGCACCGAGACCTATGTTCCGTGGCATTTAAGACATCATCACTTTCGGGAGTGAGCCATTTCTCGATGACCCGATTTCTACCCAGTCAATATGGCTCTCTCATTCGTGCGCTTCTCAAGCAGCCGACCACGGATCAATTAGATGGAGACGGTCCGATATCAAGTCAATCGACACTACACAATATCGCAAGACAAATCGTCATTCCCGCCATCTCTTTCGAAGCTGCACGTCATCTCGACCAACCTTGAGTTGATGAAGACAACATGTGCGAGGAGCAAGGCGTGATTTGAGTCCCGACAACTTGGGATTCAGAGTGAACAACGATAATCACAAACGATACCTCGTCTACACTTCACAAAATCTCACTCAACCCGCCTCAGTGCCACCGTGTCATGCACGTGGCCACGCCGAACTGCATCCGCTCCCGTCCCCCCGCGCCCAGCCGGGCACATCGCACACAGCAACGGCGTCACGACTTACCCCTCCTCCATCTTCTCCATGCCCGCCTCCGGCATCGGCTCCCGCTCCGAAGTGTGGGGTCCCCAGGCGCCACTAGTCAACGGTGCCCCGCCGTAACGACTCGAAGAGTCCAAGAGTCGTGGGCTCGGAGCTATCAAAGCGGGCAGAGCGGGCAGAGCGGGTCCGACGGTGGGCGTCACGGCTCCCACCATCAGGGTTCGCAGCTCATTCTGACAAACGATGATGCAATGCGCACCGAAACCCCTCACTTGTTTAAAAGGCCACCTGGTGCTTCTTCTCTTCCTCTGGGCTGTCTCGGAAGTCTTCACGATAGCTCTGATTTCTTCCACTTCTTCATCCCATTCTCCCTCGACCTCACAAACTCACCGTCAAAATGTCTTTCGGTAACAAGGCTAAGCTTAACTCCGGCGCCGAGATCCCGTATGTTTTGTTTACTCCCCTCCCCCGAACTCTTGGGGTTCTGTCCCCTGCCGATCGCGGTACCCCGCTTCCGTGTCTCGAGGGCTTCACTGACTTTTGACCCCTCATTCCAGCACTCTGGGTTACGGCACCTGGCAGTCCAAGCCCGGTGAAGTCTCCATCGGTGTCTACGAGGCCCTCAAGGCCGGCTACCGTCACCTTGTGCGTATTTACACGCGTTGGGCCGTCCTCGTGGTTGATCGCTGACCATCTTGGCAGGACTTGGCCAAGATCTACCAGAACCAGCCCGAGGTTGGTGAGGGTCTGAAGAAGGCTCTCGCCGAGGTCCCCGGTCTCAAGCGTGAGGATATCTTCATCACCTCCAAGCTGTGGAACAAGTACGTCTTCAGCCTACGACATCTTGCGACGCCGTCACTGACATCTTTGTAGCAACCACCGCCCCGAGAACGTCGAGGCTGCCCTTGACGAGACCCTCCAGGAGCTCGGCCTCGACTACCTCGACGTAAGATGCTCAATCCACAATTCCCATCTTCATTCTAACAATAGCAGCTTTACCTCATCCACTGGCCCGTTGCCTTCAAGAAGAACGGCGGCGAGCTCTTCCCCAAGGTCGCCGGCAACGACAACGAGGTCGACCTCGACCAGGGAGTCTCCCTGGTTGACACATGGAAGGGTTCGTAGTGCCCTGAACCAACGAGACCGTGGTAGAATATGCTAACAGACACCAGCCATGATCGACCTCCCCAAGACCAAGACCAAGGCCATCGGTGTCTCCAACTTCACCGTCGACGACCTCCAGGCCATCATCGACGCCACCGGCGTCGTCCCCGCCGTCAACCAGATCGAGCGCCACCCCCTCCTCCAGCAGAACGACACCCTCATCAAGTACGCCAAGGAGAAGGGCATCCACATCACCGCCTACTCCGCCTTCGGCAACAACGGCTTCGGCCTGCCCCTGCTCATCGAGCACGACGTCGTCAAGAAGGTCGCCGAGAAGCTCAACGCCACGCCTGCCCAGGTCATCCTTGCCTGGTCCCAGACCGGCGGCCACTCTGTGATCCCCAAGTCCGTCACTCCCAGCCGTATCGTCTCCAACTTCCAGGAGGTCAAGATCTCCGACGAGGACGTCGCTGCCATCAACGAGATTGGCAAGGAGCCCCGTCGCTACAACAGTAAGAAACACTCTATCCTACCACTTCGAGCAGAGTGATGCTAACTCCGTGGTCTCGCAGTCCCCTTCACCTACAAGCCCCGCTGGAACATCAACATCTGGGACGAGAAGGAGGAGCAGGGTGCCGCCAACCGCGTCGTTCGCAAGCTTTAAATATTTGATACCATGTGGATACTAGACCGGCTTAGACGGATGTAGATAGATGATCCTACGAGTAATGAAACGACAAAACAACGGACACCAACACGTCTTACGCCCTTGGCATGATTTAGATGAAAGAGGTTGTTTTCAGTAGCATTACAAAAACAGCGCGTGAGAGAAAGACCATATAAATAAGAAGATTATTGGCTTCCACATTCAGTGGGCTAGTGAGTTGTTCGCCAGTTTGCATACAGGCATGCCGTACTATGCGATTCGTGCCAGGCTTCTGAGACCGGTTTCTTGCCTTCAACGCCAAGCTCTCAGCGGCATTGTGTATGAATACCGCTCTACAGCATAAGCTTGTTGCTCAATGAGAAGTCTCACATGCTCGGAAGCGGTTTGATCTGCGTGAACATATAGCTCGGTATCGCTCGAAACGGTCACGGAGGAGGCGTTTGATGCTTGAGCTAGTGGGAGGATCCGACGCAATGAGTAGAAGGCTGAATAGTTGATAGATGAAAGACGCTTCTATGAGCTTGCGAATCAGCAAGACGTACGGGGACCGCCGTGATGTGCAGCTACCCACCGATGAAATGCACATTTTTCTAAGAAGTCCAAGTTCCGATCCTCGACTTTCGCCGTCGTTCGTAGGAAGTCTTGCCGTTCCACTTATTCCAGCTCATCCTCAGAGAACCGTAACAGGGTAAGCCTTCTGTCGTAGCCAATTAAAGCGATCGTGCAGCCTCCAATTGCAAAATCAGAGGTCCTGTATTCCTCGGGCAACCACAGGACATTTATCGAATCTTTCTTGATCCATTGATCTCTCGAATGGTAGGAGTAGCCCTCCTGATGCATGGAAACGAGATTCGGGACTATTTTAGGGGATGAAATACCGACTTGATCCAGGCAAATGTCGCCCAAGTTGGTGTGAAGGCGCGAGCTCAAGGCCGAGAACCTCACCCAGAAGAATTCGTTCCGGGTCCCCTCATGCGGCACGAAACGTGCTGGGCAATGACAATGTGTTATGAGATAGCCTGTAGCTACCTCATGCACCTCAATGAACTTGCCGAAGTTCCTAATGCAGGCGACCATTGCTCCATCCCTCGAGAAAGCTGATTCGACCTTTCGAATCCACGGAAGACCTCCAGGTGTCCATTCACCGAGACATTCTTTAGCATTGGCGTCGTATACCAGAGTACGCATTCCTTCACTCAATGCTAATACAAGGAACTTGTCGTCAGTTATATGAGTTGACACAATATGTCCGAAAGGATGTTCAATCTTGTGTCGTTTTTTGAAGGTTTTGGTATCAACGCTCCAAATATCGATCATGCCGTTGAAGAAAATCGCAAGCTGCTTTCCATCAGCTGATAAAAAGACATGCCAACCTTTGGCGATACATGGGAGGCTCAAGTCGATGTGGCGGTAATGCTTCATGTTTGCTTTCACCCGAAAGACTATTCGAATAGTAAGCACGAGTCGGTAAACTATGGAGTTTCGTTCTCACCTCTTTCAAAACCATCTCTGACTAATGACATCAATGGTGTAGGCAGCACGCGTCTTCGTAATTTGGAAGTTGTTGGCCAATGTTTCGTCATCGTCCGATTCTTAGCAGCCGCAGCTTTCGAGTTCCTCAACTGCCGAAGATCCCAAATCTCGATGTCGCTATCACCAGACGTAGCAAGATGATTGGAATCATCTGAGAATACCATGGTTTTAGTACGGGACCGTGGACGAAACGTTCCTAAAAGCTCAAATGTATCTGCCTTATACAACTTCACTCCACCCATAAAATTTGTTCCGGCAATATGCGCTCCATTTTTTGAGACCGCTATTGACTTCATAAAGTCCCTTTCCAGACAAGAGTCTCTTTTGATCATTTTATCGAATGAAACATCCCAAGCGGTCAAACTGCCATCATGATATATGGCAAGCAGACAGGAGGCGTCGGCCAAGAAACTAACATGGCATATGGCTCTCTGGATTATCGTTGGACAAGGAAATTCAAATGTCCTCAGGCAAGACCCATTCGAAGAGTTCCAGACCTTCAGATACCCGCTCAATGAGTCGGTCTGAGGGGCTGAAACTGAAATAATGGTGGCTCCATCTGGCGAGAAGGCCACGGATTGATAAGTAGTGTCTGATGTGTGATCATCATCCAGGACTAGCAAAACATGGTTGCTTTGTATACTCCAGATTATGAGTTGATTTTCGGAGATTGATTCGGAGACTGATGCAACCCGGCTGCCGTCGTAAGACAATGCTATGATGCAGACAGGCGCAGTGTGTCTGTTGAGTTCATATACTTGGCGTCCGGTGGTCACATCAAAGAGTCTGATGATTCCTGTTACCAAGCCGGATGCAAGCAAACGGCCATCGGGAGAGAATGTAACGAATGTGACTTCGCTGCCGCATTCTACTGTCCGTAAGCATTGCCCCGTCTCCATGCTCCAAAGCTTGAAGGTCTTGTCTTCTGAAGCTGAGGCAAGACTTAGTCCGTCCGGAGAGAATGCCAATGAGTTCACTGTATGTCGGGGTGAGTGGCCTTTTAGAGTTTGAAGCAGGCCGGATGCCCAGTCATCCTGTACCTCGGGTTTTTTCAGTATCCACTTCGGTTCTTCTTGCCTGAATAGTTCTCTGATGATGCTTCGGTTCGGGGCGAAAACAAGCGCCACATAAACCTGAAGGGGACTCCTTTCGATTCCAGAACGAAAAAATCGCATATAACGGAAAGCATCTTGAACCAGATCAAAATGTTCACGTTGAAAAGGCTTCGTTAACTGGCCATGATTAATAAACGAGTTTGAGGCAAAGAGTCATGTCGTACGTACTTGAAGAATTTGCTGCAGTTTAAACATGCAACGGATTCCATCATTTAGACTCCTCAAAAGGATAATGGCCTCCACCCAGTGGAGGTAGTGCTCTCTCAGAAAACTGAAGGCCTGGTTGAGTTGCTCATGTCCAGCTGCTTCCCGGTCTGCATTGCTTAGATGATCAACCCAATGCAGACAAGAGTATCTGATCGAACTCAATGGGTCGTCAATGGGAGTCGAGATACTTTCGATGTCTGTTCCGGGAGATTCGAGGGCGTAAATATTACGTCGCAGGATGCCCAACATGCCGGAAAGCGCCCTCGAAAAAGCCAGGTCGTGCTCATAGGTAATGCCATTTGGCATCAGTCTGTCAAGAGCTTCGCCGCGAAGAAAATCCTTTGCGGACTGGTGAACGAAATAAACCACCTCATTCCTGGTCGTCAAAATGGAATGACATTGATCGATGTTGACCGACGATGCTGATAGTCCAAGGAGAACGGCCATTTCGTCTAGTGTCACAGGTCTTTGCACGATTGACGCCAGCGCCAAGATCTGCCTGCGTGTATCGGCGCGATCTGTACTCAAGATCTGATTCAAGATTCTCTCGTACAAGGACTCCAACTTGGTTGGGTATTCCTTGAGTTTCATGAGTGTGTCTTGTCTCGACACGGAGATGTCTGCAAGCTGATGGCACACCAGGGCTACCCAGAGAAATGTGCCATTTGATTGCGAGGTTAAATGAACACGATCTTCTTCTCTCGTGATATCATCGTACGCCTTGATGATTGAAAGCCGTTCGACTTGGCTGTGTATGTAGGTGTGCACGGCTGCCGAAATCGAATCATCGTTCAGCTCCAATGAGATGCGCATTTTCTTTGTCGCAATTGCCATACCATTTTCAATACTTGGCAAGTTGCGACTAGAGACGATAATCCTGACATTCCCCAGCAATCCGGTGACGAGGCTAAGGAGCTTGTCGAGGTCCGATATGCACTCATCCAACGCGTCAATGACAATAACGAGGTTTCTGAGGCTCTCGTGGGCCAGCGTTGTTTTGATCATGCTGCAAAGGACATACCATCCGTTGGCGTCCTCGAAAAGATTCTTCCCTGCGTGCTCATGCTTCTCACGAAAGGGTTCAATAAGTGAGGGCCTAGTGCTGAACAGTATGTAAAGAAGTCCACGGAGAACTGAAAGTGCCGTATTGGTTCTCTCATCGGTAGCTTGGCAGAAGAAATAGACGCTTTCCTCTCCAGCCTTTTGCAGCTCATCGATAATACCGCAGAGCAGCATAGTTTTGCCCTTGCCGGGATCGCCCTTGATCCACAGTAAGCGACGTCGTGGATCGCTTCGCCATCGGCGAAAGTCGTCGTTTTCGAGAATCCAGCAGTAGGAATCGCGAAGCAAACCGCCCTTCGTCTGCTCGATCCGAATCTTGTCATCGCGTGGGTCCGTAACTCGGAGGTCGGCGAGGAAACGGTCAGACTTCTCTGAAACACGTTAGCATCAAGCCTCGAGAAGGCTGGGTCGATCTTACGGAAGTTGATGGTGCCCGCATTGTACTGGTTCCCAGAGCCGGTGTTGTTGTTCTGAGTTCCTGAGCCGGCGTTGGACCACTCTGCGGTGGAAGAAGTCGCCATCGCGTGCCGACTCTCGGCGGCCATCATGTCCGCCAGGCGACTCTAGATGGCTGCTGCTGTCACGAACTTGGCTATCGGATGTGAAGAGAAGAAGGAAACCGCATACCGTTGAGGGAAAAAGAGAATGGTTTCTTTCCAATGGACCTGGCGGCTACGTCCACCGTGGCACCGAGTTTGTGGCGAGTGCATATGCAGTAAGATTCAGGCCAAGCCCCGTGCCTAACGTGGCCCAACGGTGCGACGGCGAACCAATCAGTCTAAGGTAGGTAATTTGAACAGGGTCCAGATGCGAAGTGCAGGGTGGAATCAGGCTCGGCCTCGGCGCTATCTGACCATCTTTCCAAGCCTGATCTCCAAACAAGATTGAAGATAGGGGAAGGGGATAGGAGAGGGAAAAGAAAAGAAAGAAAAAAGGGAAAAGGCGCCTCTCTTTTCCGCTGAAAGATCGCGAATGTCCCAGTATAACCTTTGCCATCTGTACACATAGACTTGTCAGTGTTTCGCCTTGATGGCCGGCGCTTCTTCCCCTCCAAGTCGCGAAGCCTTCGAGGTCGCTGTGGTCTGCGCATTGCCTCTTGAATACGATGCAGCCACACTCATTTTCGACGAGTTTTGGGACGAAGATGGAGATCGCTTTGGGAAGGCAACAAACGACCCCAACAGCTACACCACCGGGCGGATAGGACGTCATAACGTTGTCCTGGCATTGCTGCCCAACATGGGAAAGGTCGGTTCAGCGGGAGCAGCGGCATCTCTTCGCTCGAGCTACACCGGATTGAAAATCGCTGTCCTAGCCGGCGTCTGCGGCGGTGTTCCAGGCGGCGAAGGCGAAGATGAGCACGACAACATCACTCTCGGGGACGTCATCATCAGCAAACGGGTCGTTCAGTTCGACCTTGGGCGGCAGTACCCCGACAAGTTTACGCTTAAAGACACTGTTGACGACAACCTTGGCAGGGCGAACTTGGACATTCGCTCTCTAGTCGGCACCTTCGAGACTGAATTTGGCCTCGGTCGGCTGGAAGCCAAGACGCATACAGTCCTCGAGTCGATCCAAAGAACGGCGATCGCAAAGCGACGTCGAACTCGCTATACACGGCCTCCAAACCAAGACGATCTTCTCTTTGCGTCGACATATCTTCATGTTCACCATGATGGTGCTGAATGTGGGTGCAGCGAGTATGGCGGCTGCGAGGCGGCCATAAGCACGACCTGCGCCAGTCTCGGGTGCGATCTAG
This sequence comes from Colletotrichum neosansevieriae, assembly GCA_036785495.1. Lineage (NCBI taxonomy): Eukaryota > Fungi > Ascomycota > Sordariomycetes > Glomerellales > Glomerellaceae > Colletotrichum > Colletotrichum neosansevieriae. Next base: position 46,122 of record JAVHLV010000225.1, on the reverse strand, counting down.
GACGTACGATCCCAAGGGACCGTCTCAGTAATGCGGAGCCCCAGCTTCCTCGACTCCACGTCGGCAACGTTGCCTCCGGCGACACTGTCATGAAGTCTGGGAAGTATCGTGATAGACTTGCGAAGGAGCACCACATTATCGGTTTCGAGATGGAGGGTGCTGGTATGTGGGATCAAATCCCTTGCGTCGTTGTCAAGGGAGTTTGTGACTATGCGGACAGCCACAAGAACAAGAAGTGGCAGCCATATGCGGCTATTGTGGCAGCCGCTGCCACGAGAGCCATTCTAGACCGGCATATTCTGCAAGAAAAGCCCACTACCCTTGGTGCTAAGCCCCATGCCCTCGATGCCCAGCATAACCTCGATGGCCAGCCTACCCTCGGTACCCTTCCTTTAGGCAGGAGGACCGCCATCGAATTCACGAACACAGGCGCAGGGACACAGAACAACAACTCTGGTAGCGGAAATCAATACGTCGCCGGAAGCTTGACCTTTTAGTCCAAGATAATGGCTCGAAGCTGTCATAGAGAGGGAAACGAGAGGGGTTGGTTGACAATAGACCAGTCTACATTCGGCGGAGATCGGACGTGCTCCGAGGAACATCGGGCCACTTCGCGGCCCCACTTCGGCGGGTCCGTGCCGATCGATGTTGCCGGGCCTTTGTGAAACAGGGGGAGACACCGATTTGAACATGAGATGAAACCGAGCTTGTATTATTACCTACATAACCTGAGACGAGAAAAGCCGTGCAAGAAAACAAGAAACGACATGCAGCACCCTGCGCCGCGCGTTCTTCGCCAGGCGATGTATCGCCCCAAGATACCTACTCCAGCCCGAAAAAAAAGTCCAACTCAACGCCACGCTTGAAACGGGCCAAGATGCCCCCCCCCCCCCCCCCCCTCCGACGCCCTAAAATGCGGCCGCGGGGCCCGGGTTCGTGACGGTGAAGAAGTTGCCGGCGACGACCTTGTTGGCCAGGCCCGCCTTGGTGAGGACGTCGTTGACGTCGACGCCGCGGCGCGTCGAGAGCGTCTGCAGCTGCGCGGTCCCGTCCGCCGTGATGTCGCTCGTGTCGACGAGCAGCTCGATGTAGCGGTGCTTCAGGGGCGCCCTGGCGGGCGGCGAAGGGCCCTTGTAGTCGGCGATGGCGTTGGCGTTGGTCGTCAGCGTGTGGATCGTCTTGGCGCCGTCGGCGAGGTTGACGGTCGTCGTCTCGGCGACGGGGGTCAGGTCCGCCTGGGCCCAGTGCAGGAATGTGCCCGTCTTCGGCGGGTTGTTGGTGGGGATGTCGACGTCGACCATGATGATCGCGTAGCTCTTTCCCGTCAAGGGCTCCGTCGTGCCGACTGTGGGCTGTTGTTGGGTGACTTTGGGGACGCCATGTTTGATTTAGCCTTTGTCTCCTTTTTTTTTTTCTCTCTGAAGCTTTCTGATGAATATTTGTATAACTTACCGGCCTTGGCCAGATCAACGCCGTTGAGGGCGGAAGTATCGCCGTACGCAACGACGAGATCAACGTTGGACGCAGGCGCGAAGCCTTCGGGCGTCTTGGCCCATGCTACCAGAGCATTGCTCAACAACAAGACGAGGGCAGGGCGCTGCATCGCGAACGGCAAGTTAGGTGGGTGGTACTATTAGGAAGTTATTTTCGTTGGCGGGGAAAAGAATACACGACCTGCGAAGTGAGAAAGGCAAACAACAAGAGCCGGTGGTAGGAGATGGCGCTGTCATCTTATGACACGAAGCAAGAGGCGTTGCGAAACGCCAGATCAAGTGTGCAGGGATGTGGCTCGAACTCTTTTCCACTTCCCGAACTCAGACCGCACGGATGATTTGAGCTTGACTGCATCTCTGAACCAGGTTACGCCCTGGGCGTATTTCCGTGTTCTTTCATCGGCGTGAACCTCATTGAATCATTGTTGAGATCGTCTACAACTTCAGGCCCTCCATCAAGCCTTCCAGAACAACCCAATCCTCGCTGCCCTCCCAGCTTTCTCTGCCTCTGCTCATGACGCTTCGCACCGCGTTCCTAGCCTTGCCGCGCCACTTGCTCCCCACGGTCTCGACCTCGGAGCCAAAATTCTCCAGCACGCTGACAAGCTCATCCGTCCTCGCCACGACCTCCTTCCAGGCGCCGGCATCCACGAGCCAATTCTTGCTTTGGTCGGCTCCTCCAGCACCCGCGGAAGAAGGGAGCAGTCCACCGCCCGCCCCAGCACCCATTGCAGCACGCCAGGCCTTCTCCGCGGCATCGACGGCGCCGGGATAGTCTCTCCTCCAGACCCTCAACTTGACCATCAATTCCCAGAGCTCAGAACGGCTGGTGATGAGCGGTACGACGCACTCCTCGAACAGCGCGACCACTGCCTTCTCGACAGTGCCGCGGGGAGGCGTGTATATACCCTCCTTGGTGTCTTCCGCTTTCTCCTTGGTCAACAATGACTCCTGAAGCAGAGCCCGCAGGGCACCGTCATCGAGCGCATCCTCGCTCTTCCGGATTCTCATGATGGCTCTCAGAGCAAGGACCATATCCAAAACAGCAACCGGTCTCATCCTCGAAGCAAGTGTGAGAACATTGTCCCAAATCCTCCAGTTATCCTGCGCAATCTGCGCGCCGCGCTTATACGCCGCCAAAGACTGCGACAACAACGTCGCGGGATCCTTGAGGTCCTTCTCCTGGTGCTTCGGCTCTTCGTCATCCTCCTCGTCCTCCTTGTCCTCCTCGGCGTCCCTCTTGTACTTCTCGTCGAGTAGCTTCTTCTTCATATCCTCCACCGTCTCGAGATACATGCTCCAAAGAGACGAGCCGAGGTTACTCCATGTCCTGGCATCTTCTCCGCCGACGATATCCCCTGCAGAGCCGATGGCTCGACTATACGCCTCAGCAGCCTCAGGGAAGTCACCCATGCGCAGGTTGATATCGCCCAGCCTGCTCCAGAGCTCGGGACTGAGGCGGTTGCACTTCGTCGCGGCCCGATACGCCTCCAAAGCCTTGTTCCAATCCTTTTGTTGCAGCCAGTACTCGCCGAGAGACTTCTGCGCCCTGGCGAACCTGTGCTTTGAAATCTCCCACGCGCGCTCCCAGTGCTTGGGATCGTTCTCCAAGTCACCGAGAATGCAGTACAACCTCGGCGCGTTGGGCGGCGGCGGTACGCGCTCGGGACCGGAGAAATCAGCCGGCTTCAGGTAAGTAACGTCTCCGTCGAGGTCCTCGGCATCGGCGTCCGCGTGTTCGACGACTGGGGCGCCGGTCTTATGGAACAACCTCCAGCGGACGATCGCACGGGCCTTTTGCTCGCCGCCGCTTCCGCGGCCGTCTTCGTCTTCGGTAGAAGCGGCGCTGGCAAGACAGAGGGCGACTTCGGCCCACAGTCTCAATCGCTTGAAGATCTCGAGGGCGGAAACGAGGGAGCCGACGCCCGCCCATGAGTATGCGAGTTCGGACTCGAGGTGCCAGCGCGGAGGTGATGAAATGGCGTGGATGTACTGTAGACGAACGTGCGCGGGAGCGGTTTCGGTGTCCTTGGCCGCTGGGAAGAATGAGGTGGGCTTCTCGGCTTTCGGGGCCGTGGGAGCGGGCGCATCGGGTGTAGAAACTGCTATGGCTGGAACCTCGACGTCGGCGACGTCTTCGGCTTTGACCTTGGGCGCTTCGGAGGTGTCGACGACGACTTGGTCCACGACAGCCTGCATCTGGAGGACGCCGCGCTCGACCGTCCTGCTGCGGTGGACTTCGATGCGGGAGCGGACGAGCAGGGCTTGGGTGTAAATTTGCCAGTTGGTAGACTTGTCTGAAACGACGCGAACGGCGTACGGAAGAACCTCCTCGGATGTCAATGTGTCGACAGGGGAGAAGGTGTCTTTAATCGTAGCTTCTGTGAGGAGGATGATTTGGTCGAGAGGGGATAAGCGCGGCTGGTCGTCGGGAGACAGATCTGCCAAGGCCGGAGGGAGACCCGATGCTGACGCTGCCAACTCGCCATGCTTCCCGCTTGCTTCCTTTGAAAATTGAATCTCTTCAAGAAGAGTATCGTCGTTCAATGCCACCGCCTCGGGCTTAGCGTCGCCGTCCTCATCCGTGCCTTCAGCGGGGACATCGCTCTTGGCGAGGACGACGAGCTGACTGGTACTCTTCTCCTGAAACTTGGTCCTCTTGCCCAGCGCACCAGAAAGCGCGTACGCAAAGTTGTTGAGCTGCGTAGCCTCCTTCAACGCCTCGCGAGCCTTGTCGTCCCGGCCAAGCATGATGTGCGTATTCGCAGCCTCGAGCAGGAACTGCACCCTGTCCTCACGAGTCCAGCCGTACTCACTCGTCGACCAGACGTCCTCGTCGACGACCTGCTTGCGCACAGTGTCCAAGCCGGCATTGATCTGCTCCGCGAGCGTGGGCACGTCGATCCATTGCGACGCCTTAGCAAAGTTCGATCCAGGGCCGAGGGAGGGCTGGCTAAGGAGTCTGAAATGCCATGTGTCGACTCTGAGGCGGGTCCACAACAGGCTGATACGCGTGGAGTTGGACAGAGTGAAGACTGCGTCATCGCTGGCGGAGGAAATCTCAGAGAATATGTAACGCGCTAGAGCGAAGAGTTCGATGTTGGGGATGTAAGGGTACGGTGAGACGCCGTCGACCTCGAGGGCTTTGAAGCTCTTTCTCCTCAAGACTTTGAGGGTCTCTGTCGCAGCAGACGCATCTGCCGCGGCCAGAGCTTCAGTGAAGACAGTCTCTGCCTTCTCGACATGTTCTAAAACGGGACCAGTGACGTTGGACTGCAGGAATGCGTTCAGGGCAGCGAGACCAACAGCGATTCCATCTTCTGAGACCGATAGTTTTGACCTGACCACGGGTGGCTCGTTAGTCTGTGCTGCGAGGCCGGTGGTGAACTTGGTGATGAGTTCCTTGGCGACTGGTGAGGTGAGGACGTCGATATATGCGCCACTTTCGACCTTAGAGGAAAGCAAGGCTGAGGCCTGGTCGCCGTTTTCTTGAGAGGTCGTCATCCCCTCTGTGGTTGCCGCACCGCAGGTGGGCGAATTTCGCGTGATATGCGCCTTGTCGCGAATAGCGACAGTGTTTTCTGCCCCGCGGCGGGGTATTTCGTGGTTGGAGAACCGGTTTGAGCGCTTGAATTCGACAGGACGAGAAATCCAAACCGAGTCCCAAATATGGCTGTTTTTGACAGCAGCGTCAGATCGGAAAATTGAGTATTCCTGACTTGGGTCGACGGCACGGTGAGTCAAACGGCGTGGATTTGGCTGTTTTGATGCCCTGTGAAAGCGAAATTTCCATGGTGGGGGCGGGGCAAATTTTCACCTGCTTTCACTTTTACATAAGCAGGTCACCGACCCTTGACCGAATGAATCATATCTTACTCAACTTCAACCCATCGTGATGACTTTCGACTTGCCAGAAACCAATTTCCAAGTAGAAAACTGTTAAGAGGGCCGGAAATAAATGAAAGGGACGGCAATTTTCAACAAAAATAATCAGGACGAACAACAATCGCGAAGGTCATGGACGACGAGGGTAGAGGACAACGTCATCACCGACCAAAGAATCTCGCGGGAATACTTGATTCTGACAATGCTACTTATCGCTGACACTAGTGCGCTGCATGAGAGTTGGCTATAACATAAAAACGACAAACGCTATCCGAACCTCGTAGCACACCGTCCTACCAGATTACATGATGAACGATCACGTCTGCGGCCACTCACGACCCTCCACCCATTCTGAACAGAGCCTCCTAGTTCTTCTTGCCTGCCTTCTTGCGGGTAGGAACAACCTTAAAGCCAGCACCCTGGATGCCGGCCTCCCCAGTAGGGGTAGGCTCCTTGTGTCCGCCCTTCTTGGCGACCTCGTTCCATCCGCTGGAACCGCCAGACTTGTCTCCGCCGGTGCCTTGCTTCTCGACAATGCCCTTATCGGCAAGCTTCTTGCGCCGGATGAATTCTTCGGCAAAGTGCTGTCCGTTCATAGTCTTGGAGTTCGCGTAGATGGCGTCCGCGATGATGGTGTTCTCAAGCGGCAGGATCAGCAGTGTAGCGGCGAAGGTGTCAACTGCGGACTGGGTTAGCGGCAATGGCATACTGTGGGCCACGGAAAACTTACTATCGACGCCAGTGATTCCCCTAGAGAGCTCACGAGTCAACCATTTGTTGAACTCCTCCATCGCCGCATTGGCCTGAGTGGGAGCGGCCGGGGCTGCGACAGGCTTGGAAACTGGCTTCGCAACTACGGGCGTGGGCTTCATGCCAGCGGCGCTGACAGACCGAGTTTGAGCAGCAGGGCCGGTAGGCACCTTAACCTTACCACCGGCTCCAACGGTGGCCCAACCGCTTCCAGTAGGTGCGGGAACAGCAGCCGTTTGACCGAAGCCAGGAGCAGCATTAGGCTTCGTGGCGAGATCGGCGTAGCGTTTACCGGCGGCCGCGACTGCGATGCCAGTCTGCTCTTTGGCAGCCTTGACCTTCTGGCTGCGGAGCTCCTCTGCCTGGATCTCGGCAAGGGTCTTCTGTTTGGCGGGAGTGCTGGTGCCGGGCGTCGACTTAGGAGCAACGGGCTTGGTCCATGGGCTGGCGCTTCCGACGGGCGATCCGTTTCCCCAAGTGCTAGTTGTAGGGAGGCCAGTTGCAGAGGCGATGGCCTTCTCGCGCTCTCTGAGAGCGGCAGTCTCCTGCTCGAGAGCCTGTCGGCGACGCTCAGCAGCAACCTCCTCGGCCTTGGCCGCCTTCCGGGCCTCAGCTTCTTGGATCTCCTTCAGGCTAGGGCCCTTGCGGCTCGCGGCTTCCTTCGCCCAAGGGGCCAAGGGGGGCGGCTCAGTGGCTGATGCGGTGTCGGGCGTTCCAGTCTGGGAGCGATTGTACTGCTCCGGGAGGTTGGAGCGCGCGCGCTGAGCGGTAGGGGCCGGCAGAGGAGTGCCAGCAGTGGGCAGAGGGGGAGGGAATGGCATAGGGAGACCAGTGGCGGCGTTCTTGGCGGCGGCAGCAGCAGCTTGAGCCTTCTGGACCTGTTGAGTCAGAGACAGCTGTTGCTCCTCCTCCATGATCTCCTTGATACCGGGCGCGGGGGATCTGGACTGCTCCTGCATCGTGTTCTGAACAGACGCAGGCGCGGGAGTATCTTGTTCAATGTGCTCCTCGGCATAATCCTGAGCCTTCTCAGCTTCATGGTCGGCACGAAGGTCCTCGAACTGCTTCAGACGCTCGCTGAAGCCCTCCGGATCCTTGTCGAGCTGCTCGCTGCTAGGGAGGTTGCTGCGAAGACTGTTGTCATTGGCAGGCGCGCCGATGGGCTGTTGAGTTGGGAAAAGACCCGCAGCAAGATTGGGAACATTGGCAAGCATTTGACGCTCACTAGGGTTCAGCGTTGCCAGGTCTTCCTCACGAAAGTGATCTAGTCCGGCCCCAACAGAAGCCTGGGTGGAGCTTTGCTGAACAGCGGAGTCGAAGAAGCCGGAGGTAGGTCCGACGCCGCCACCGATGGGAGGCTGCTGAGGGTGAGCGCCGATCGGAGACGAAATACTGCCGAAGCTAGGTTGGCTCTGCAGGCTGTGAGCACTGTGCTGGTGGTGGAGACCGGGAACACCACCTGGGCCTTGGTTCTGAAGCCTGGTAATGGCCTGTTGCCTCATCATGAAATCTCGCTGATGGGCCATCGCTTGCTGCTCCTCCTGCTTCCTACGCTCCAGGTTGTTTTGTTCCTCCGCCGTCAATGTCCTACCAAAGCTGGGGAAGACGCCACTGAGAGGAGGGACCACGCCGGCGCTGCCACTGGGGGAGAATGGACCAGCTTGGGTAGGAGGTCCATGCGCAATGCCGATCTGAGGAACAAGGAATGGCTCTCTCGAGTTACCAATGCGGCGAATGAGTTGACCAAGTGGCTCGAAATCGGGGTCTTCAACCTTTTTGACTCTGAGATCGGGAGTGAAAAAATTCGCCTTATACCAGTCGTTCATCTCCAATCCGCTGAAAGGCCCCTGGACTTGCTGTTGAGGATCGAGATAGACCCAACGCATTCGATCGGGCATGACCATCTGACGATGAGTTGTCCCGAATTCGGCGCCGGTAGAAGCTCCGGGCGTGAAAGACTGCGGGTGTCCAACAGCAGCAGCTGCCGAATGAGAAAGGTCAGAACCTCCGAACCCACTGTGAGTGCGAGCAGGATCGGAAGGAAACATCTCCTCAAAGATACCACCGCGACCGCTGCGCAAAGGACTACCAGTATCGCGAGGTTGGGCAGCGAAGTTGTTCCGACCAATGGCACCCAAGGCGTTGGCTTGACGCAGGTCAGGGAGTGAATCACTGAGGTTCTCCTGCTCATGACCTTGCATCTGAGCTTGCATTGCGGGCGGGAAAAGGGAGTGTAACTTGCTTCTCCCGATGCTTCCCGCTCCTGCGAGACCACCGGCACTAGGAGGGCCAAACACACCCCCTCCAATGCTCGCCAAACCAGGGGATTGAAGCTCGGCACCCATGGGACTGAAGAGCGAGCTGCCGAAAACACCTCCGAAACCACTTCGTTCTCTATCGGGAGTGCCAGTCGACAGAGGGACTGGCCAGCCAGAAGCATAACCTGCACGGGGGCCGGCACTACTAGTCTGGCTGCGATCACTGCCGTCGAAAGCATGAGTAGGGAAGCCGCGAGGTAAAGAGTTGAATGCAGTATTGTGCTCAGCGCCGACAGGCGCGCCGTGCTGCTTGTCAGCGCCGGCATCCTCATGGGATTCGCCGCGCTCGGCAGGTGGACTGCGGTACGGGTTGGTCTCGGCAGGGCTCTGAGGACCAGGCTCTTGCTCCGCTTGACGACCAAGGTTCAGTCCAGACATGCCAAAGTCACCGGTTGAACCTTTGACGGGCGTCTCAAACATTCCGATGTTGCTGGCGTTAGGCATGGGTGGGGGGCTAGTGTCTTGGGCGCCGCCCAGAGCTGCGCTGCCAGACAGATTGTCGTCTCCTGCAAAAGGGTCGGTGTCGGTACGGTTGCGTGGGCGCCAAGACATAGTCGCATCGGGCGTAGAGGCCTCGTTCGGTTTGGTGGGACTCTCGGTGCTTTCCTTGTTGATCAGGTTGGCGAAGCGACTGCCACCTCGAGCTCCGGAGCCGATAGTCGACGTGGGAGTGGGCAGAGCAAACTGACCAAAGCTGCCCATTCCACCTGCAGATGTCTGTGAGGGATTGCCCCAGAGAGAGCTGATGTTTGCACCCATTGAGGGGTTTCCGGCCGTGTTGCTCCTAGTCAAGTTGCCGAAAGGTGCCTTGCTCGGAGCCTGGGCGGGCGCCTGACCCGCACCCTCATCCTCGCCCGTCTCCTGCTCCTTCATGTCGTTGTTCTTGCGCCCAAACAAAAAGGCCGGTTCGTCACGGGAGAATCGCGTCGCGCTCGGGGAAGCGAGGGCGCCGCCAACAAATGTGTCTGTGGTCTCCCGGCGCCGCGTTCCTGGTCTCGAAGCAGAAACTGGGGATGACAACCCATATCCAGCAGCGCTACCGTGGGACAGGGAAGCCTTCCGTCCATTGGGCCCGGTCGCTTGATTACCTTCCTTGTTCTGAAGCGGCGGCTTCAGAGGAGAGTTGACATCAGACGCGAAAATCTGTACGTATCATCAGCGGGATGTGCTGATTTTGTGAGTCCATCCAATCGACGCACCTTCTCCTCCTCGTCAGTCATGCCGTTGACGCCAACCGGATGGCTGTCGCCGCGCGAGTTCCAGCACGAAGAAGGGTCCTGAGAATTATGGTTGTTATTGCTCTTGCCCCAACCCCGCGAAGCGTTTCCGTTTGTGTGTCCCGGAGTCCATCCCGGTTCTATCACGCTGGAAGGGTCTGAATCCGCCGCGCCATTCCTGTACAGGTTGAGGATGGAGTCCTTCTGGTACTGTGAGGAGTTGGGGTCGTAGCTGGCCAGGTTCTGTGGAATCGAGTCGACAGTTGACGCGGCGAAAGCATTTTCGGACGAAGCTGCGGGTTGGGAGGGATGGCCGGGGGTCGTCGAGGATCGTCGGAAGGTCAGAGTACCGTTAGGTCTGCCGTCACGTCGAGCCCTGTATCGCGTGTTAGTGCGCATTTTGAGCGGTTGCTTAGGTAGTAAAGGACGTGAAGTCGGGATGCTGTGACGTTGTGACAAGGCTGCAATGGAGTAGGTCTCCACTCGCCGGATCACCATGATGCAGCTACTGGAGGCTGAGGAAAGATGCAACATCATCCCGACTGTTGTCGAATGACATTGCGCGGGAGGGTAAATGCGCAGAGGGTGAGGGCGACTAACCATTCCCCGCTGCCAGCACCGCGTTCGTTTCGGCTGGTTCTCGCGTTGGCATTCTGGCCAGCGGCGGCTGAGGCAAAACTCGATGGTAGATTCGTCGAAGGCATAGTTACTGCTGTTGGTATCGCGCACCGTTCTTACTGTTGGTGTCGTCTGTTTGTAGGGAATTTCTGAGTGTTCGTACAAGGATCGGAGGGGGGTGCAGCAACGCGCAGGTTGTGGTGTAGGATATTTTTTTTGGGGGGGGGGGGGGGGGTGATCGGTAGTTGGTCTGTCGTTTTCGTGGCACGAAAGGGATTCTTTCGGTTTTGTGTGTCGCGCGCGACGAAAAGTCGATGCAGGAAGTGATGTGGTACAGTAGCTGATAAGGCTTGCTATAAACGATGGATGAGTCGGGGACCGAGGGGTCGGTTCGCGAGCGTGTGTATGCGTTCGTGGTGCGAGGGGTGAGGTGAGCTGGCTCGTCGAAAAAATCAAAGGTTTGAAAGGAAAATTGCCAGCTTTGAGCGACCCACGATGGTGTGGACCAGGGAGAGGCGTGGGAAAGGCGAGTCGCGCTAGGCCAATAGGGGAAGCTGCCGGGGTTTATCCGATCCCGGCCACACGTTTTTTAATCCAGATGACGTTGACTAAGGTAACTTGCGTTCGATAATAATTAAATGTTGTAGCTTGTTCTCTCTCTTGTTTCCATCTCCTTTCTCTCTCAGCAATGTAGAAGTGTTCACAGCGAAAGTAAGGCAGCATAAGGTAATCCAAAGGGACAGACACCAGCAACGGCAATGACAGCAGCCAACGAGGGACTGCAACCAACAACGCCTGCAGCCATAGCGTCACGTGGTACGTCACACGTGACCCACTCGGAACCAGCCCACGTAGGTAACGATGGTGCAGGGCTAACTCGGGCTGGGATGCGCACTTGGATCGGGTGCTAAAAACCTGGGCTGGCTAAGCTTCAGGGGTCATCCCCTAGGGCCACCTCACTTTTCGCTCACTCACTGACCTCCTGTCCTCCCCTCCTCTGCTCTCTCGTCCTCTCATCTCCCGTCCTCTCCTCTCTCTCCTCCAAAACCAGCCAGCCCTCGAGGTCACCTAACGCCGCCGCTTGAGGGGAGGTTCAAGCACGCACGTCCACCACCACAACTGCCTCATGCTGCCCGCCTCCTCATCCCATGTCTTGGTCCAAAAGTCTCCTCACCTCCCACGACTCGCATCCCTCACGCCCTCTGCAGGTGTCATTGGTCAAGGGTTTCGGAACTGGCTCAAGGGAGAGAGTTTAATATTTTGGGTTGTTTCATGCAGTCAACGGCCTCTCGACAGCAAATGGCCGCCTTGTCTGCCCAGGGAGGGCACTAGAAGGAGGTGGTTGGCTGGATCACGCTCTAGAATGAGACGACGTCGACCCCTCACTTGAGGCTGAGGTACTCAGTGGTCGCCCATATCATCTCGAGACTTTCGTAGGATGGCTTCCGCTGAGAAAAGCAGGGTTTCACTACTCGTTCATATTGGTGACTGCTATTGGGTCATCCGTGCATTGCGTTTGCAACGTGATTGGCGGCGAGAGTGTGAGAAACACAACGACACCTTCGGATCTGCAGAGCCGCTTGATCAGTGAGTGACCTGCGTGATATCTTGCAACACGACCATCGATACTGGGTCATCCTGTTGTCCCCACGTGCCCGCCGTTACCATGTCGTCTAAAGTCCATCAATATGTGAAATTGGCATTCATATCGCCATGTTCATCATGTTGTCTCGGCCGAACAAGGGCCGGCGCCAGTGGCTAGTGCGTCATCTCATAGCTAAAACCACGCCTGGAACTTAACTTCAACCTCCAATATCACACGCTCTTCCCCGCCGCTCTGCTGCACGATACCGTGTTCATTCAACATCATACATAGCCTTATTTCAGGATGGCGCAGGCTGGACTCACTCGCTCGCTCATGAGCTGGCTCACACGCATACTGGCTGTGCTCTTCATCATCTGGGTGTCTCCAACCGTGCTAGGCTCGTTGGGACTATCAAGAGACACCCCGACAGACTTCTCTGCTACCAATCCCTGGCGAGACCTGCCTTCGGACCCTGCGGTTCACGACATTCTACAGGAGGTCCTCCTAATCTCAGACACGCTCAGAGACGGTCTGCTACCGACCTCATTGCCAGATGATGACTACGACACCTACTCAACCATGCTGCGCAGTCTCGAAGGCAGAGAGGACCTCACTTGGTTAATCATCCAAGAGACGGGTGTCGACAAGACCATAATGGCCATTGCCAATCGCGGCGGATATCATAGCCCCATTCCGGATGAGCCTCACGACTTACATGAACGTGCCAAGAGGCTGCATGACCACTGGTCGACGCTCACCTCGGCCAAAGACAAGCCAGAAAGATGGGAGGCAAGATTTGACACCACGTATCTGCCTTCTTTACGGAGTGCAAAGGCTCTGGAATCGGGCGAGAGGGCAAAGGGCTTCAAGTTAGAACTGACGCCCGCCCAAAAGGCCGAGGCTGAGGCCAAGTACAAGGCCTACCGAAAGAGAAGAGATCGCGCCGTCGCATATCTTAAGAAGAACCCCCCGAAACCTATGGCCTGGGTGCCTATAGATTCGACCCCGGAGAAGGCCCGCAGCATTTGGGAGACCGTGTTCCATGATGGTCTGATACAGGCTGGGCGCAAAGTGCTTGGAAAGCAGATGGTGGATAACCCCATGTTCAAGCCTATATACCGGGATCTCGTCACGGAGCGCATCCCGTATGACTGGGTTGATCCGAGCCAACCTGCGGAAGAGTTCAATGAGCAGGAACATCTTCGGGAGATGGAGGCTTTTAGAGAAGAAATGCGTCTCAGGCAGGAAAGAAGTGATAGACAAACCCAGTTTCAAGAAGAGCTGAGAGCCGAGGAGAGACGTAAGCGGGGCGACAAAGAAGAGCTTTAATATACCAGACTGGGTCATCACAGACCGTCGAACAAATGAACAGTATATTCGCTATCCTAGTTATACAGAAAAACGCTAGTAACCGCAAACAACCGGGCCCTCCTAAGATTTTGCCAGGCTTGATGGCACAGATCTGAACAATCGTCCCTTCGTGCTGGAAGCTGTGACATTCAACGGTCCCGTGCACCATCCCGAGCTTACAGACGTCAGGAGCTCAATATGGCATTGCGAAACTCAGTAGCCAGACAAGACGGCACCGATGGAGACCAGAGCCGGGACGCCCTGGATCATGAAGATGCGCGGGTTGGCCGTGGCACCGCCGTAGGCACCGGCAACGAAGACGCAGCCGAGGAAGAAGAGGCGGAGCTGGTCGGCGAACTCGGCGACGGGGTGGGCCAAGCTCCAAGCAAGACCGGCGGCGAGGAAGCCGTTGTAGAGACCCTGGTTGGCCGCCAGTGTCTTGGTCTTCTCAGCAAAATCGGCGGTCAGGCGAAACGCCTTCCGGCCGCGGGGTGAGGTCCACAGGAACATCTCGAGGACGAGAATATAGCCGTGAAGACCGGCCATGAGGCCCGTTGCGGTAGCGCCAATGAAGCCCATTTTTCAAGGTGGTTTTTTTTTTCTCGCGAGGAAGGTGGCGAGGGATGAGGTGGTTGACGTTGCTGGTGACTTGTTCCGATAGCGAATATGGCTTTGGTTGGCGAGGGCTGGCGATGGAATGAGCAACTGACGGTTGTCCCGGGCAAGCTGGCACAGATTGAGTTTGCAGAATTCCGAGAGTGTCATACATTACCGACGATGCCTGAGATAAATCGCCGGCGGAACGGAAAAACGATGCAATTTGGGGAGATTAATGGATGTTGTCTCACGACGGATTGGGCAGGTTGCGTGTCAGCCCCTGCGTCTCACCGGGGGCCACCGAGTTCACCGAAATTCAGAGGCCTTGGTAAGGTAGACTGGGTGCGGGCTGAGAGAACCTTTCGGGCTCGACGAAGTACTGAAGATGTATTGAGGGATTATATTGCACATCTTGTATTATCGAGTTCAATGAAATATGATCCGGGTTTTACTAGAGCTTCCGATGATTCGCTTTGTTATCGCAGCCTTGGACACTCAGTGGAGTCTGATCTTCATTGCTATCAATAAGACATAAGGGTGTTGTGCATAGTAGAGCACATGATATGGGTTAAATTTATGAGAAAGTGTAATTACCCCCTTGTGGCTGAACATGGTGGGTGTCAAAAGGCACCAGAAGCCATAAGGCAGCACGCACATATTCAAACCAAGTCATCGAACTGCGCAGAAAAAGTAAGAATCGGTTCACTCAACAAGTTGCACTAAACGACCGGAAGCAAAGGTGTCCAGATGTTCTCTCAGTTCTTCGTTTGGGCCAATAAAATCCATTACTGTCAGGTGCCCACACCTGACAGGTGGAGATATACGTATATCCACACAATCCACCATATATATCTAGACTTAGCACAATATATCACACTTAGCACCCTCACAATTAGTAGCATAACTATAATAATACTAGCAGAACGCTGCCCAGAATAATTATATATTTATCTATCTATTTATCTATCAAAATCCAAATCCCCTTATTTTCTAAATCCTATAGCAGAAATTACCACTATAACTACCTATATTATCTAATAATATCTAACTATAACCTATAGAGACTAATCTTTGCTAATAGTTCTAGAAGTTACTTAAATTTACTAAAATAAACCACTACTATATCTAAATATTAGAAGATAATAACCTCCTATATACTGCTAACCTTATTAAAGTTATTCTAACTAATATAATAAAAGCAATATACTTTAACTAACTATTTCCTATTAAATAGCTATTAAATAAATTATTATTTAGATCCTTTATCAAAACATAGTAATATTCAGCAAATCACTATAATTTATAATATTATTCTATAGCCTCACTTATAAAGCTAATAACTAACCTTAATAACCTAACCCTTAACCTTACTATACCTATATTAAACTCTAACCTATTAGGTTAGGGCTTCTATAACTTATAATATATAGAACCTATTAACCTCTAACCTATATACTAATAAGCCCAAAGTAACACTATTCCTCCTATATTATTATTATTTAATAATAAGGAGATATCTATCCCCCCAGAAAAACTATAAGCTAATCTATACCACACTCTAAGCTTATAATAAAAATCTATAATAAATAATAGCTATTATTAACCCAACTCTCAGAGTTAATAACCACTTACTATATAAGTAGCAGCTAACTTACTAGCTTCTACTATATAATAACTAGAACAGTTATAGATAAATAATATAACTAACTTACTAGCAGGTACTATTTAATAACTTAAGGCTATAGTCTATAATAATACTAGAGGTAATAATAACACTATAAACCCCACTACTCTCTAATCTATTAATATTAGCATATTTAACCCTATAGCTTATAACTCCAAATATCTCAGCATAGTTAATAATAGTAAGATAACTATCTATACTAATATCTATACCTTCACAGAATAACTCACTAACCTTATAGAATTAAAAGGAATTAATAGTGTTAAATCTATCTAAACCTAATACTTATAAGGTCCTATATTAGTATAGTACTTATAAGTTCTATCTAACACTAACTAATCCCTACTTCACAGCTTAGTAACTATTAATAGTATTACTAATAAAATCCTAAAATAATTTAAACTATACTATAGTAAGGCTATATATTAATAGAAGATAGTAATATTTAGCCTATAAGATATATATAATAGTAAGGATATTTATATATTTATTTAGTCTATAATCTGTAATACTAAGTTATATAGTATTACTAAAAAAGGCTAAATTAAAGCTATATATAAAGCCCTTAATAAAACCTTATAAATAATTATCCTACCTCCCACCTCTATAACTATATTAGATACCTTTATTACTAGTATTAGAGACTATAAATCCTTAATTTAAAAACTTACCCATAAATACTATATATATAATAGTTATCCTAACTTTAA
Source organism: Colletotrichum neosansevieriae (assembly GCA_036785495.1). Taxonomy (NCBI): domain Eukaryota; kingdom Fungi; phylum Ascomycota; class Sordariomycetes; order Glomerellales; family Glomerellaceae; genus Colletotrichum; species Colletotrichum neosansevieriae. The sequence continues at coordinate 29,915 of JAVHLV010000225.1, read as the reverse complement.
CTAATAACCTCCCTTCTAAACCTATATAGGTAAGAATATCTAGTTTAATTAGTTAAGCTAATTTAGCTAACCTCCTAACTATATATAATATTAAACTAACTAACCACTATTCTAGTATACTAATTAATAAATATTCCTATTACTACTATATAATAATAACTAATTCTAACCCTATAGCAGATATAGATTTAGAGGTAACTATAATTAATAACAGGAAAACTATAATAACTATAATAACTATAAATATTAAAATAACTAATTCTAATTCCCTATAGGATAGTAACCTAACCCATACTAATTAAACTAGCTCCCTATAGGTTTCTTATAATAATAATAGTAATAAGGATAAAACCTAATTCCAGAGAACTAATAGCTACCCTATAAGCCTAATATAATAGCTAGATTAATATTTAGATAACTATAACAGGCTACAAAAGCATACTATAGTAACTATTAAGATTAATAAGATACCATAATATCATACCAGTTATCAAAAACCACCTATTTAGAACTACACTCTAACTATAACAGTTATTAATCTCTATTAGTCACTAATAATACTAATAATATACTATCCTACTATAATTTTAATAATATAGACTATTATATAAATATAAATAACAAATAGTTATAACCTTCTTATCTATTAAATAATATCTAAGATACCTACCACTTTAGAACAGTTATTAACAACCCACAGCAATAATACCATATCTACTTATAAGCATTCTTAAGTAAAAATAAGCTCCACTACTATATCTATTATAAATATATTACTATATTTAATAATAATTAACACTTAGCCTTTATAGCTAATATATTAATAATAGTAATAAAGCCTACTATAATATCTAATATATTAGTAATACTGCCTAACTAAAAACCACTTATTATTAGATCTCCTATTAATACCTCTATACAAATTAGCACTAGATTTAGATTTAGATTATAAACCTACCTATATTACTAGATTATACCTAATATCTATAAACCAGACCAAATTAATATCTATACTAATATAGAATATTTATTATTATTAATTAACTAGCTATTCCTCTCTAAGTAGTACCCTATACTATATATCTATACTTAAGTATCACCTATAACTATTAGAGATATTAAAGATAACTAGTATTAAGCAGATTAATATATTATTATAGATCTAAACTTTAAAGAAACTATATTCCCCTATAATAACCTAGCTATTATAACTTTCTAATATAAGATATCTATTATAGATAACCTCTATACTAACCTATTATTAGATATAGATTATCTGGAACCTAAATAATTTAATATCTATTATAATCTAAGTTATATAGGCGTAGCTAATCCTAGCTCTACTGATTGGGCGCTGCTAATCTAGGTTCTAGTACACTTAAGTAAGGCATAGCAGAACAGGATCTAGAACAGATCCACACTAGCAGAATAACGTTTCCCTGCTAGTAAATAATAACTTAGCGCCCACACTATAGAATATACTTTAGGTATACTAATTTGCTACTTTATAGTTAGAAGGTTAAGGTTAAATCTATATATATTCTAATAGGTGTTCTGATATACTATAATAGTTATAAGCCTAGCTCTTTTACTTTAATATATATATATCTCTGAACTTTGTTTATATACTTAGAATATCTTATTAAGTTACTCTTTTCTATAAAACCCTATATGCTTATTAAAATATCTTCCCTAACTAAATCTAACTCCTTAATTATCCTCTATAGTGCTAATAATTAGTTTAACTAGTACCCCCTTTTTAAGCAGTAAATATACTAGTTAGATATCTAGTATCTTACTAATCTAGATATAGAAGATGCTCTGCTAATCTATAGTTATACTATAGATAAAACTCTTACTATTATAAAATACTATAACTAGTGAAATAAGGAATTAAGAAAAGACTAGGAACTTAAAATAGCTAAATAGAAGTTTAAAAAAGCTAAAACTAAAAGCAAGTAATAATTATTTACTAAGCCTAAACTACTTAAATCTAAATAGCTTATCTAAGCTAATATTTAATAGGATTATATTATAGTATAGAAAGACTAGATTAACTAGAGAGCTTAAGAAGTAACTCTTATTAATAATTTAAAAGCAGCTAGAGCCTATTTAGATAAAATAGTCTTACTAACTATTATATTAAATATAACTCTATCTAAATAACTAAAAGGTATAATTATAGTTTAGATGCTTATCTAAATGATTTAGTGATAGTATAGCTAAAAAGATACTATAGTATAAACCCTTATCTAAAAGGAGTATTATATAGTACTTAAAAAGGTATATAGTAACTCTAATCTAAGTAAGTGGTATATAGAGTAGTATATAGTATTTCTAAAAGCAAAAAGCTAGAAAGTCTCTAAAGTTAAAGGTATACTTATAGTCTATAATTTCCTCTTAGTAATTAAGTATTAAATTGCCCCTACTTAGGTGCTTAATAAGAAATAAGAGCTATAATAAGATAAGTATCTAGAAAAGGAGATTCTAGTAATTAAGGAGATTAGTAGTATTTTCCTAATACTTCTAACTTATAAATTATTTATAGGCAAAATGCTTTAAATAAAGATATCTAGTATCTATACTATACTTAGCAGAAAGTCTCTAAATAACTTAAATAATAGTATAAAGAAGGATTACCCCTATAGAAATTAGTACCTCTAGGATCTAAAGTTATGCTCCTAGTTAGAGTTTGCTCTAACTAGAAAAGCTAAATAGAGGGTTTTAGATATATTAAAGGATATATTAATTATAATTTAGAAGCACCTAAATAAGTTATACTAGGTAGCACTTAAGGCTAAATATAAAAAGAAAGGTTAGTTAAAGAATAGTAAACCTACTTTTAAAGTTAAATATAATATAGATAAATCTAACTCTGCTATAACTAATAAGAATCTAAAATAAGATAAGTAGAATTACTCTAGGATAATTATTATAGTTCTGATTTTACTAAAACTAATTACTAATTATATTAACTTAAACTATAGAGTTTATATAATACTATAATATAATTAATATTTACTCTCTAAAAATATAGTTCTAGATAATTATAGTATAACCTACTTTATTAATAATCTTAATCTCCTTATTCTAGACTTATATAAGCTATTACTACCTAGCTACTTTATAAAAGCAGGAAGCTCTTCTTTATCTATTTTAGGTAAGAGATAATATATTCTGAAATAGGTTTTAAATAGCAAAAACAGCCCTAGAATAGAGGATCTTATTTTAGAGGATATTATATATATTTAGAACTTCTATATTAATATTATCTTAGAGGTAAAGCTAAGTGTAAAAGATATATAGTACTATAGCCTTAATTATACTCTTTGTTTTAGTAGTATTAGCTAGAATATTATTCTTAGAAAGCTAGATTATAAGAGTAACCTTATATTTTTTAAATATAAGTCTGTTTTATCTTACTCTTTTATTTTAATAAGCTAAAGTGGTATTATAGTAATAACTTACTTACTAAATAAATTTTAAAAAGTGCTATAAAAGCCCTCTTATAAGCTTTATAGTAATAGATTAGATAATATAATGCTATAGTATCTTTACTTAGAGTATCTTAGTCTATATATACTTATACACTTAGTTAATAATATATAGGAGGTGAGAATTAAAGGCTCTTCTTAAATTAAGTATAAAGCCTATACTATTACCTATACTAAGAAGGTTATTTTAAGATATACTTTAAAAGCTAGATCTATATATCTATATTACTATATTAGCTAGGATCTATTTAACTTTCTAGAGGGCTAATACTACTCTAGTAAATTATAGTTACTAGTTATTAAGGATAAATATATAGGATATCTATTTAGATTTAGGCTTATAGAAAAGAACTATAGACTAGTTATAGAAGTTCTAATATAGTTTAAAGCCTAGGTATAATACTAGAAGGGTTTATTAATTTATAAGATTTATTTTAATATTAAACGCTCTATAATTATAATAAAGGGTAAAACTGGATTTTAGTAATAATATATTAAAAAAGGAATTAAACTAGAGAACCCTCTGCTATATATAAAGGAGCTAATAGGTATGCCTAAATATATAGAATAAGAGGTAATTAATAGAGGTATTAAAATCTGGGTTAGAGTAGGTCTTTTTGAGGATATATAGTTAGAAAGCACTTATATAAGTATCTACTTATTTAATATAAGTCTAAGTGAATTCTATAGTTAGCTCTTACTAAATTAGATTAAGAACTAATAGTTTTAAAACCACTACTATTAGTATAAGCTAAAGCTTATTTTAAGCCTCTTAAAAGACCTTTAGCTATATTAGGGATAGATCTATATATATAGATATAAAGTATACCTCTTAAAACAGAAAAGGGAATAGGGTAAGAAGAAAAGGGATTTTAAGATTTAACTAAGGAGATATATTAGATATCTAGTAGGCTATATTCTAAATACCTATAATCTATATTAGATTTAGATCTCTAAGATTAACTAGGTAATTATAATATAGAATATTATATTTAATAAGTATAAATTCTATTTACTATAAAATAAGGTAATTATAATAGAGTATACTATTATATAGAAAATTATTAATAAAATCACTAAGTCTATTAGTATAGCTAGTATGATTTTAGAATAGCTTAGTAACTATAAGGGTATAGAAGAATTACTAGGTAAATTAGAAGCCTTAACTTAAAGTACTTAAGATATTAATATATAAGAGTGTGCTATAAAAGATACTTTTAATATAGTGGGAGGCTTAATAATTCTAGATAATACTCCAGAACCTGAAAGTATATTAGAGGTAGGGAGTGGGAAATAGTGGAGTATAGAGGATATTAGAGAAGTAGGGCTAATAGTATTAGATTTTAAACTATAACTAGAGTAATAGCTAGCCTTAAATATTAATAACTATAATAGAGATAGGAATTATATATAGTAACCTATAGGTAAATATACTAATATTACACTATATAATAAAGGGCCTAATATAAATAAGGCATAGTGTAATAGAGAATAGGAGCATTAAAAGTATAAAAGGAAGGATTATAGCCTAGTAATAAGATATAGCTGCTAAGTTTATAACTTAGAACTAGGGGATAGAGCCTTTATAATAATATTATATAATAATAACTTAGTTTTTAAAGGGGATAATCTGTTATAGTGAGACTTCTTTAATACCTTTCTGCCTAATTAGCAGAGAGTAATTTAAGAGGGAGATTATATATATTAAATGCTATATATAGTATTTAGTGCTATAGTATATATAAATAAGGCTATAAGGCTTAAAATAATATATAAGGATAAATATTATATTAATAACCTTATTAAACTACCTAAAAACTAGAAAGACCTTTAGAACTTACCCCTAAAGCTCTAATTAATATTTAAGTAAGCAGTATAAGATGAAATCAAAATGCTATATTAAATAGGAACTTAGCGCATTATTAACCTAAAGGATATATATTAAAAACCTCTTCCACTTAAGTGGGTTTTTATCTATAAATATAATAAAGATAGATATTTCTAGCACTATAAAGTATATATCTATATATATAGAGATAAATAATCTATAAATAGTCTATAGAAAATATATATAGCTATATTTATAGCTTAGATGCTTTAAATAATACTTATAATTATAGCTTATTTTAATCTTAAGATTTATTAGTTTAATATTATAAATACTTTTCTAAATGCTAAAATACTAGATAGAGAGCTAGTTATTTATAAGTTACTTAAAGGTTTTAAGTAAGATAGTAAATATATTAAGCTTAAATAGATATTATATAGGCTAAGAGAGTCACTATACTTATAGTATAAAGACTTTAGCTTAACACTTTGTAATCTTAGTCTAGAGCTATATAGTGAAGATCTATATCTATTTATAGATCTAAACTATAAAGTTTATATCCTCTTCTATATTAATAACTTCCTTATTTTCTTCTATAAAAACAATTAGGAGGAGGGTTAAAGAGTAATAGGAGGTCTTAAAGGTAGATATATACTAAAAGACTAAGGCCCTATAGAATAGTTTCTTGGAATATATATTATATAGAACAAAACTATATATAAAATCCACCTTATATATAATATATATATTAATAAGGTAGTAAGGAGATTTAAACTTATAGATAGTATATATCTAGCTATACTACTACTAATAATTAAATTTAAAAAGAATGTCTTTTAGGCTATAAAGGTATAGGTAAAGAAGTTTCAGGAAAAGATTAGTTCTATTCTATATACTATAGTTATAGTTTACCTAGATATAGTATTTACAGCCTCTTAACTCTCTTAATTTCTAATAAACTTTTCTAAAATATATTTAGTAATAGCAAACTAGATAATTAGGTATCTATACTTAATATATTTCCTTATAATTACCTATAGATATATAGGGGGTAGTTAGGAACTTCTAATTACAGAAGATATATTATTTACTAATAATAAGGAGATATAGAGATCCTTATAAAAATATATTATCTTACTCTTTAGAGGTGCTATTTAGTAGAAAGCTGTGCAGCAAAGTATAGTTATAACCTTAATAATAGAAGCAGAACTTCTAAGCCTTAAGCAAACAGTAAAAGAAGTAATAGTGCTATACAGGCTTTTTTGAGATATATATCTTAATCTTAGAGATATCTAGAAAGTCTATTATAATAATTAGCAAACTATATACCTTATTATAAACTCAGGAGAGTGTATTATAATATAGCTTAGATATATTAATATCTAGAATATATAGTTATACTAAGAGCACTTAGCTAGATTATTTAAAGTTATCTATATATTAATAGACTAGATATTAGTAAATAGACTTATAAAAAACCTACTAAGAGCTAAGTTTAAGTATTTTAGATTAATATTAAACCTTATAAATATATAAAGTAAGATTATAATACTAGAATAAGAACTAGATAGTAAATCTCTCTTAATTTAGAGTAAGGCCCCTAAAGTATAATAACTTTTATAAATCTAGGCTAGGATAGCCTTAATTACTATCCCAGCCTCCTAAATATAATATTCCTAATAATCTAAGTAGAAGCTGCTAGAATAGGTTTATAATATTAAACTAAAGTTCTTAGTTATACACTAAGCTTAATAACTTCTAGTTAAGCTTATAGTTATCCTATAAGGTGTGAATAGCGCTATATAACTAGCTAATAGTAGTCTTTTAGGCCTTAGAAAGCCCCTCTTCTAGGATATATAAAAGAGGACCTAGTGCATATTATAGAATAATTACTATAATAGAGGTAGATATATAAGTATAGCCTTTATAGTTAGTATATTAACTTTTAGTGCCTCTAAAGCACCTTCTAAATAAGCAGCTAGCTACTCCACTATAAATATAACTCTAGCAGGGCTTATTATATTTCTTATAGTCTAGAGGGGGAATTTCTATAGTATTTTTACTATAAATTATTAACTTATTATTAAACCTACTAAAAGGGGTTTTACTCTTATTAAAAGAGATAAAGTTCTTATTATCCTGCTTATTAAAACCCTTATTAAAGGAGTAGGGTTTATAGTCTAGTAAAGCAGAGTGGGGTTTAGAGCTATAAACTGCTAGAACACCTTTATACTGCTTACTTAGATATAGAGACTAAGGAGCTATAACTAAAGCCTACTTCTAGGTAGTTATACTATATACTACTAAATAATAATTAGAATATATTAATAAGAAGGGATTATAAATATATTAAAAAGCTCCTAATTAAGAAGCTGCTAAAGGGCCTTTTTAAGAGCCCTACCTATAGCTTTCTAACTAGAGAGCACTTAGCAGAAAGCTAAATAAGAGTTAGAATATTAAATAAGAGATTAGAGATATTAAATATATAATACTTAATAATATAGTTAGGTTAGATATATTAGATAGTAGCCCCCCTCACCTTATTATCCTTATCACTAAAAGGTAATTTAGAGTAGGGAGGGAGAGCAGGCTTATTATTATTAGTAATAGCCTCCCTCTCCTTATTATCTAAGTTACTATTAGATAACTAGATATAGGGAGGGAGAATAGGCTTACTAATACCCTCCTCCTCTATAGATTCTTTATTAGTATGCTTAGTAGTAGCCTCCCCCTCCTTACTAGCTAAGTTACTATTAGATAACTAGCTATAGAAAGGGAGGATTAGCTTACTAATAGCCTCCTTCTTAACTTATTTAGTAAACTTACACTTATATGCCTTTTTAGCAGTATAGTGGGCCTTCTTATAGGCCTTTTTATTAACTACCTACTAGGCTAAGTTAGAGAGCTTATTAAAAAGCATATTCTATAAAATAGTTAGCTATAATTAAAATAATTATTAAAATAGGGATATAATATATATATAATTATTATATAGATATTTAGGTTAATATATAGTTATAATATAGTTTTTAGAGAGAAAAAGTAAGAGTAAATAAGCTACCTAGAATTTATAAAAAGCAGTAAATAGTATACTAACTTAAATAGCACTAAGGAAAATTTTTTAATATCTTAGATAGAAGGAGTAACTTTAAAATTAAACCTAGGTGCACCTTCCTGAATAAATAATAATATTTAAAGCTATAAAACAGCAATTTAGTAGCTAAATAATCCTTTATAATATATCTCCTTTATTATAAGAGAATATTTATAGTTAGAGGATCTTATTTATAAAATTAGTTTAAATAGTTATAATTAGGATTTTCTAGCCTATTATAACTTTTTATATATAGTATTTAGTTATAGTTTATAACTAGGAGGTATATTATAATCTAAGTTATATAGGTATAGCTAATCCTAGCTCTGCTAATTAGGTGCTACTAATCTAGGTTCTAGTATGCTTAAGTAAGGCATAGCAGAACGGGATCTAGAACAGATCTATACTAGTAGAATAATATTTCCCTACTAGTAAATAATAACTTAGTGCCTGCACTATAGAACATACTTTAGATATACTAATTTACTACTTTATAGTTAGAAGGTTAAGGTTAAATCTATATATATTCTAATAGGTATTCTAATATGCTGCAATAATATCCTTAACTTAAAAAGCTACTCTATTATTATATTATATAATATTAAAATTTTAATAACTATAGTTTACTATAGTAACTAATATAATACTAAGATTATCACTCTATATATAACATAGATCCTACCTAAGTTCTATAGCAAAATTTAAATATACTATAAAATCAGAGATAATTTATAAGACTTACTATTTAAACTAACTAATAACCTCTTAGTAAGCACCTTTATATTAATAGCAGATATAAGTATAATAGAGATTATAGTTTATAATAACTATAATATCCTATAATAAGTTAATAAAAACACCCTATTAGGCTACCTTATCTTAATTAACCTATCTATATAAGCCTAGATAGTTAATTCTAATAATAGCTCTAATATAGCAGAACTAATAATCTAAAGACCACCTAACTATAATAAATAATATTTAATTAAATAAAGCAAAATAATAAATACCTATCTAACCAGAGTATATATCTATAACGCTTAACCTAATAATATAAAGAAACTAGCAAACCTTATTACTAAATTTAAAGATATCTTCTAAGAAACTAGATTTATTAATATACCTAATAACAAATAACTATAAGTCTACTTTAAGTCAGATTAGTAACAAAACCTCTCAAAGAAATATAAGATCTTCCCTATTAAACCTAATAAATAAGATATTATCAAAAAAACCTTATATAAATTAGTTAAAGATAGTAAAATATTTAAAACTAAGATCTAAGTCCCCTTTATATTCCCTATATTTATTATTTAGCAAGACATACCTAATAAAGATACTATAGTTACTAACACCAAATCAGAATCTAATAATAAGATTTATATAAAATAAAAAGGTTATATAGTTATTAATATATAAACACTTAATAAGATTATCCTCTCAGATACTTATCTAATAAAATCATAAAACTATATAATATCTAAGTATACTAATATAACTTATATCTTAATATTTAATATAAGTGCTTTCTACTACTAATAGTATATTCACCTATAATCTAAATAGGTATTTACTATTACTATAACTAACAGCTAATATATATTTAACTATCCTATTATAGGATATAAGAACTTAAACACCTATATCTAATAATAGATTAACTAAATCCTTTATAATACTACTAGAAATATATACTATAATAATATTATAGCTGCTTTTAAAGGTTATAACTAATATATCACTAACCTATAACAAATCTTAATAATTCTCAGATAATATAATATCTTAATTAGCCTATCCAAATCCTATATCAGATTCCTATTAGTAATAATACTTAGTAAACTAGTTAATTTATTTAGCCTCATAACACCTACTAAAAAACTCAAAGCTCTAGCAAAACTAGATTTCCTAACTACACTTAAGTTATTAAAACACTTCCTTAAAGTTACTAGTTCTATATAATATAATATCTAATATTATACTAATATTATTAAACTACTAGAAGCATATAAGATAATATTATTATAAATATACTATTATATTAATAAAACTATAGAAGACTATATTATAACTAAAATAGCTAAACCAGTATATTAATAGTAGGCAAAAGCTATTAATATACTTCTCCTAACTGCAAAAGAGATTAATATATTTAACTAAGTAAAGGCAGAACTAATAAAGCATATTATACTAATATTCTTTTCTCCTAAATATATTTTATTTATTAATTTTAATATATATACTAATAGTATTAGCACTATAGCATACTATATTAAAGAAGAATCCCTATTAAAAGTTTTCTTAACTAATAATAATAGCAAATAAAAAATCCTATAATACCCTCCTCAAATATCTATTAAACTAATTACCTTTTTATTATATTTATTAACACCTACTAAGAAGAGATACTAGTTAATAAAACTTAAAATCTCTAGTTATATATAGATATTAATAAAAACCTAATACTAGATTAATATTATAGAAATCCTACTAGTTATAATATTTACAGATTATAAATTAATTATTAACTTATCTAAATAACTTAATATCACTAATATAACTATATATATAGGAGTTAATAAAAAACTTATCAGATCTATAAAATATATCTCCTAATTTAATATCTAATTTACCTATAAACCTAGCAAAGATTATATTATCCCAGATACTCTTAGCAGACTACCTATTATAATAGAGGTATAACAGACTAAGGAAATAAAGGCAGCTAAGATTAGTAGTATCCTTAATAACCTGCCTAATAATTAAGATAAGTATCTAGCATTTCACACAAATAACTAACCTATATAACTCCCACTTATATAGTTACTATCTAAACTAGAAGTTATAAGTATTCTATTATATCTAATATCTATAACAAACCACCTATTAGTAGCACTAACTATAATCTCTCTAACCTTTAAAGCTAAAATATAATAAGAATATTAAACTAACCCAATCTAGGCACCTATTATAACTTAAGTCTAATAGAATGCTAAACTTAAGAATAATACTATAATACTCCTATTTAAACTATACTATAACCTCCTATAAAAGGTTTTTCTAGATAATACTAATTAACTAGTAATCCTATAATTATATATTATAGATATCTTTAATACTATCTATAATAGTAACTACCTCAGCTATACTAAATTATCTAAATTCCTATTTAACTACTATATCTATAATAGCCTTTATAAACTATATAACTATTTTAAGATATATCTAACCTATAAAGTCTTCTAGACCTAATATTATAAGGCTTATAGTAACCTATAACTAATCTTACCTCTACTATACCTATACTTCCTTATTTTAATTAATTTCCTTCTTATATTACCTATAACAGCTAACAGACTTAACTATATAATAGTAATAGTTAATAAACTATTTAAAGAAAATATAATAGAACTAGATAAGTTAATATATATAGCCTAAGATTAGAGTAAATAATTATTCTAATAATTAATAAGTAATAACTAGGATATCCTAAAGATAATTCTTAGTAACCACAATTCTAAGTTCCTATCTCAAATATAGAATATAATATAGAAAGATATAGAAACTAACCTTATCTACTCTATAATATACCACCTATAAATAGATAGTTAAACAGAATATTATATCTAATAGATTAAATCTGCTCTCTAATACTATATTAATATATTAAAAGACCTATCTAAATAGCCTAATAATATCCTATAACTATAATTTAAATATAATAATATAAAGTCAGTAATAATAAGATAATCACCTAATAAAACAGTTAAAGGATTCACACCTAATAATATTACAACTACTATTACTAACAGAGTCCTATAATAAGTTTAACTACCTATTTCACATATTAAAATCCATAATATACTAGCTATAGTATTAATATCTATAAAATAATACTATAACTAATATTATATAATAAGATTTTTTAGTATTAGTAATAAAGTCTATCTTAGACTCTATAAGAGCTATATAATCCTATAAATAGTAATCCTAGATAAGAAACTCAGATAATAATATACCAGACTATTTTAAGTTATTAATTATATTAGCAGATCTACCTACTATATCTAATTCCCCCCAAAATAGCATATTTATAATATTATTTCTATTAATTACCTAAAACCTGCAGTCTTTAACCCCTATAGCAGATAACTTCTAACTATACCACCTATATAAATATCTAATAAATAAATTAAAACTATTATTAACAAATAATATATAAGAACTAGAATAAAATAATTCCTTATTACTTATAAAAGCCTTAAACCAGACTACCACTAATAGCTTAAAGCTAATAATATTCCTTATAATATAATTATAAAATAGTAATAATAAGAATATAACCTATACCTATAAATAAAACATAATAATATAATATATAAAGAAGGGTTTAAAGGATAAGATAAAGTTTAGAAATATCAGATTTATATATTATAGCATAATATAAGATAAGGGTGTCTTATTTTTATTAGCAGCATACTATTAGGTGCCCACACCTGACAGGTGGAGATATATATACATCCACACAATCCACCATATGTATCTAGACTTAGCACAATACATCACACTTGGCACCCTCATAATTACTATGGATGTTGGCTAAGGTACCTAGGTACTGTGGTCACGTCACGTGCTTCCATCGCTCCTTCCTGCAGGAACTCGCAAGGGTCCACACCTCAGTAGCAATTAGCCCTGGGATTAGCAGGGACAGCGCCTTCCCGGTCAGGCAGGCCGCAGTGGTGTTGACTGCCTAATAGGTAGGTACCCTGGCGGCTTGGCCTCCATCCGCCCCCACCCCCGACGCGAAAACTAATTGCTTCGCAGCTTGACGCGTCGTCAAGAGAGCTGCTGCCAAACACCACTACCACCACCTAAGCTACTTACTTCACTTCCCACGACACCTCGGCAGCCTCGATCGGGGTTGTGATAGGGAAGTTCATCGTCCTGAATTTTTACCATCATTTCTCTTCTCAAATCCTGTTCTTGCTGCTGCTTTGCGGGCACGCCGTTTCGCTTCACAGAGGTCTTTCCTTCCTTCAATCCCCACTTCGGCTTCCACACCTTACACAGGCATTACGGAACATCCTTGAAAGCAGACATCACTTGCGTTGGCCTGGGTCCTCTGATGTGTCCAAAGTCAGCTGCTATCCGAATTTGCCTGTAGTCGCTTATTTCGTATACCGAACTGCACCATCTGCTGGGCCACTCGGCTTAGTCACTTCTCATATATCGCGACAAAATGCCCCAAATTAAGATGGAGGGCGTCAAGTCCGAGCCGTCGGACGCCGAAAACTTGTTCTTTACTCCTGTCGCGCCCGGCCAGAATTCCCGGGATCCCGTTGACTCTCCCTACGTCACCGCTCCATCCTCAGCAGCCACGCTTCGTCAAGAGACGCCTCGACAAATCAAGACCGAAAGTGACATACAGTTCGAGGTTAAACAAGAACCGTCGACTGGAGCTGTGGATCGCGACATTCTGGCTCCTGAGCCTGTGGAGGAAACTCAGCACCAAGAACCCGATCTCCTCGAGCAGTGGGCTAAGGAGACATCGCTCGAGGTCCTGGAGAAAGGTGTCAAGCTCGGTTTGGATTTCTTGGAGAACCTCAAGTTCCCCCTCAAAGCCGCTTCTGATGCCGCCTTGTCCGACACTCAAGCTCCCGCATGGCTAAACGCGATCAAGGATCTCGAAGGCCGTTCAGAGCCCTCGAAGACCATTGTCGGCGTCGTCGGCAACACGGGCGCGGGTAAAAGCTCCGTCATCAACGCTCTTCTCGATGAGGAGAGGCTACTCCCAACCAACTGTCTCAGAGCCTGCACCGCTTCTCCGACCGAAATTTCTTACAACAACTCCGATGACCCCCTCGAGCTTTACCGGGCTGAGATCGAATTCATCTCTGTCGCTGACTGGATCAAGGAACTCAAGACCCTGTTCTCCGATCTTTTCGACGACAACGGCAGGGTGTCCCGAGAATGCACCAATCCCGACACTGAGGCCGGTATCGCTTACGCCAAGATCAAGTCTGTCTACCCAAGCAAGACCAACCAGATGATTGCCGAGAGCACCCCTGATAGGCTCGCAAATGAGCCCGCTATCAGGGGCGTCCTAGGCAGCGTCAAGAAGCTGAGGTCCACCACCGCGAAAGAGCTGTACAACGGCATGCAGCGCTACGTCGACAGCAAGGAAAAGAACAATCACCTCAAGAAAGACGTGTCCATGGAGTACTGGCCCTTGATCAAGGTCGTTCGGATCTACACCAAGGCGAATGCCTTATCTACTGGTGCTGTTATTGTCGACTTACCCGGTGTTCAGGATTCCAACGCTGCGCGCGCAGCCGTCGCGCAGCAGTACATGAAAGCTTGCACCGGTCTCTGGATCGTCGCACCGATCAACCGTGCGGTCGACGACAAGACTGCCAAGACTCTGCTCGGCGACTCCTTCAAGCGCCAGCTGAAGTACGACGGCATCTACTCCGCCGTCACATTCATTTGTTCCAAGACGGACGATATCTCAGTGACAGAGGCCGCCGAGAGTCTCGATATCGAGGCCGATGTCTCAGAGTCTTGGGCCAAAATTGATGACCTTCGTCGCAGGATTGGGGCTCTTAAGAAGGATCTTGCCAACGGTAGGGACGAAAAGGCCGAACTGATCGATAGGCTCGAGCAGCTCGACAGCACATGGGAGACTTGGGACGAGCTCTCGCAAAAGTTTGAGGACGGCAAGGCTGTCTACGCGCCTCCGGAGAACATCAAAAAGCGCAAGCGTGGATCCACCTCCAACAAGAGCCGCAAAAACCGGATGTCGTCCGATTCGGATGACAGCGACTCTGATTCGGACTTTGGATTAGCGAGTGAAAAGGAGAACCAGCCTGAAGACGAGAACCGGATGGCTTTGACGGAGGACCACATCATGGAGAAGCTGGCCGATCTGAAAGCCGAGCGGAAGGATGTCCGGCAAATGCGCAAAGAGGTTGACGCCAGGCTTTCCGACATTCGACAGCAAATGAAGCCGCTTCAGTCCGAAGAGAGCCGACTGCTGGGCGCCGTCAAGGCAGTCTGCATCCAGGGCAGGAACGGATACTCCAAGGGCGCCATTCAGCGCGATTTTGCCATGGGCATCAAAGAGTGAGTCTGAGGTGATTCTCAGAGGTCGACGTATCCCTTGTGCTGACTGTTGCAGGCTGGATCAAGAAGCCGCTATGGAAGAGGATGAGGACGCCTTCAACCCCGACAAAGATATGAGAGACTATGACGAAGTTGGGCGTAATCTACCTGTCTTCTGTGTGAGCAGCCGTGCGTACCAGAAGATGAGAGGCCGTCTGCAGAAGGACGACTTCAATAACGACGGATTCCGTGATGTCAACGAGACAGAGGTTCCCCAGCTTCAGCAACATGCGAAGAAGTTAACTGAAGGTGGCCGTGCAGCGACTTATCGCCGATTCCTCAATGAACTCAGCCAGCTTCTCAATTCAATGCGGATGTGGGCTACCAACGATGGTACTCTATCTTACATGAGTGACAGAGACAAGAGGACGGAGGAAAGTCAACTTCGTCTGCGATTGCGTGATCTAGACATGGTATGATGGTGACTGATTTCAAAATTCCTGTTCATGAAACTGACCCATCACAGGAGTTCGGCAAAGCCGTGGACAAGTGCCTCGCCTCAATGAAGAACGCTGTCACTGAGAGCATCTATGATCTCTTCGAGCGGACGATCCCCTTCGCTGCTAACGCTGCTGTCCCTACTGCTACGTCCTGGGGCGCCCATCGGTCTGAGGGTGGCATGTTCTGGGCGACGTACAAGGCGACGTGTCGTCGTTCTGGTGTCTACGCTGGTGCTTCTGGTCCTCGGGATTTCAATGCCGAGCTTTTCGAGCCTATTAGCAAGCAGCTTGCCAACGGATGGGAGAGGGCCTTTCAACGCCATCTTCCTAAAGCCCTTGAGGATTTCTCCCTAGACGCCCGCTTAATTTTGGAGAACTTCCACCGTGCTGCAGTCGCCAATTCGGAACAGCGCGGAACCAACTTTGCAGGCATCAACATGCTTAGCCAGCAACTCCGCACGCACCAGACTAGGCTGAAGGAGATTCCTGCATTGCTCCGCACTGCCATTCAGGAAATTCAGCGTGAGGCCAGCAGAGGCTTCCACCCTGTCATCATGGAGGATATGCAGCCTGCTTACGACATTTGTGTCGCGGAAAGTGGTAGGGAGGCGAACTTCACCTTTTAACAACTCCCAGGACTAACGTTTGAGTAGGCCAAGGCTCTTACGCCCGAATGAAGAACCACATGATTAATCATGTCCATCAAAACCGCACATCGATGTTCCGTCATGCGACCGACAGCGTCAAGGCGCAGATCCAGGCCTTGTGCAACCGTGTGCAGGAAGACCTGGCTATCCAGGTTCAGGACATTTACAACCTTCTTGCCCGTGACTACTTGGCCGTCATAGTGGGCGTCGATTCAAATGTCCAGCCGGCTGGTTTGCCTCGTTCTGAACGCCTCTTGCGTGCCGAAATGCTCCCCATCCTGCACGACATGGCTATTTGGTTCGGCAAGGCTTCTGCAACTGGGGTTGAGGATCGCGCCGAGGAGGTGGATCCTTTTGCGGGAGATGAGGAAAATGTTGACCATCTCGTCGCTTCACAGCTCAACGAGGAGTTCCAGGACGGCGCTTGTGAGGGCCTGCACCTCGAGAAGGAGCCAGGTCTGTAAGCGTGACCTGACGTTTCATCGATCCCTATTTCCGATTCACTTTATTGCGAGAAAGCAGCGGCAAGAATGATTTCGTATTCTCTGTGTGAAGGAGTTGGTGTAGTCGCGGCATTGACAGCGATTTGAAAGGCGTCGATCAAAAGTGGCTTCAGTTTTATATCTTGGCACGGAGTTTATTATCAAGGATACGGACGGCTAGTCAAGACTTTTGATCACGAACAAGGAGTTGCTGGGGTAGAGAATCCGTTCTGGGACACAGATATCCGTAGGTAAAGTGGTACCGCAATAATTTACCTTCAGTCGTCTTCATTGATGACGGTAGATGGTTATAATACTCCAGCTCCAGACTGCGGGACATGATCAGGCCGCGACTGATGGAACGCCTGCGCAACATCTCATCATCGAAGGTTGTGTCTACAAGGTAAAGCCAGATCTCTCGCCGTTGCCCATCTCCCTTTCCAGCATAAAATCCGCATCTCCGCCCACAAGCATCCCCCTCCACCGTCCCGCCCTTTTCAAGATGTACCTTCCTATTCCGACTTCTTCACAGGTTTCTTCTCAAACACGTAGTCACAATCTGCCAGCATAGGGCACCGTGATTTCACTGCAGAGACGTTTTAGCAAGGGGCGGTGGACTTGGCTGGTCTGCACCTACTGCATGCGACGGTGTTCTTAATTCTCTCCCCGTCGGCCTTGAGCTTTTCGGTCGCGACGCACCACTTTGCGCAGTTCTGGTAACAGCTGCCGGGGTCGAGCTTGTGCCAGCCATCTATCTTGTGGTAGTTTGCGAGGACTGGCTGAAGGAGCACCAGGCCGAGGACGGCGAGAAAGGAGAGCACTTTCACGTGTTGTCTCATTTTTGCCGGGCTTTATTGATGATGTACCTGGCCTGGTGGTGTGGTGATGAGGAACGAGAATGAGGGATGGAGATACAGCTTTTAGGCGGAGTATCTTTGGGATTGGGCCTTCGGGTGTTTATATGGCCAATCTCGCCTTGAAGAATTTTGAGATGTTGGATCCTCCCTCGGTCGATGAGCCCGTCATCGCCAGAAAGCTCACAAGGTGCTTCCCTCGACCTGATCTGGATTAGATGTGGGTTGTTCATCAATGTGGCGTCAACTAATAACGGCAAACTTCTCGCGAACATAATATTGGAACTTTCACAGTGGTCTCAATGCCTATTTATATGCATTATTCAATAGCCTGACGAAACTATCCAAACTCTCGGTCACGGGGCGCATCTCCGGACGATATCCTGCATCACTCCATATCCCATCCGCCAATCTGAGAAGTCCGGCCTTTGAAGGCATTGGGACGCAGTATTCAGGAACTCTCTCCACATGTATATCTCACATTGGGTGCCTTCAGCAATCTCGCTCTCCTCCAAAGCCTCAGCCTCCCGAATAGATCTCTCATCGATCCCAGGACTCTCCTTCGATACAAGTTACAATAGAGCTCTCAGACTCCTTGGTCTAAGCCAACGTACTCTTTTTGATTAGGATAATTTTCGTTCGGCAACGGGGGCCTCAGTCTCCAAAGCCTTGACCGACCTGGCAGATCTCTTAGTCATGCTGGGAGTGGGCACAGCCGGAATGCCTTCTGTGACGATGCCAGGCATACCAGGGATATTGGCAATAGCCTCAGTGACAGTCTCAATAGGCAGGATAGTGGCATGATCTTGAGAAAGCTCAGTAGTACCACTAGTAGTCTTGGAAACTACAGGCGTGACCTTTCCCTGGACATCCTCGATGATGCTGGTAGCCTCGGCAGGCAGATGCGTCGTGGCCGTCTCCTCCTTGGCCTTCTCGAAGATGCCCAGCTCAGCCTTCTGCTCGTCGGTCAGAATGACGGGGTTGGCGGCGGCGATCGGCTCCCCAATCTCCATGAACTGGTGGAACTCAAAGGGGTGCGCGTCTTTCCAGGCCTCCTTGTCGAAGCAGTCGCAGTTTCCGGCGCACGTCTCCGCGTCCATGCCGGTGTTGGACTGGCACGTGGCGACACACTCGCGGAGGCACTTTTCGTCCGTGAATTGCGGGACGCTGATGTTGTCGACGTCCTCCTCGGAAGAAGAAGAAGACGGATCGCGGGGCGAAATCTTGATGACGACGCCGTCACGCATGGCGGTTGTGGGGTCGAAGATGCCGACACGCCCGGCGACGTCGGCAGGGTTCCCGAGGTTCTCGCCGGTCTTTTTGGCCCTGTCCATCTTCCGTTGCTCGTGTATTCTCCACGCCTTGGCCCAGGCGTCGTCGCCGCAGCCGAGGTGGCCGTGGGGACCGGCGAGGGCGAATCCCAGGTTCTCGTCGCACATCATGTCTTGCTGGGCGTACATGTTGCAGTCGCAGACGTCGGAGAAGCAGGTTTCGCCGTCCATGCCCGTCTCGGCGAGGCAATCCTGGACGCATTTGCCCGCGTAACAGCCCTGGGAGAGGGTGCGGGGCCAGGCGGAAACTGTGCCGGTGAAGGCGAGGACCATGGCGGCGATGGTGGTTGTGAACTTCATCTTGACTGTTTGTTTTTGGTTTTGCTTGGGTGTTGGCTTTAGTTTGTGGAAAGTGGGATTAATAAAGTGGTGATGGTGGTGTTGGTGGTGGTGGTGATGTGGTTGAATGTAATCAAGCGTGATGGATGATTGATGGGGAAATGAGAGGACAGAATTTACAGGAGAAACAGATGGGACTTGTAATATATCGTTTCTGGAATGCTTTCTCCGTTATAACTTTTTCCTGTTGACTCACACTGGAACTTCCAGACTCCCTCGCGCCATGGTTCTCGCGAAGTCAAGAAGAACGAAAAAACACAACTCCGGCCGTCGGATACGGTACTTGGCTTTTGCCAAGTTTGGTAACAGACGTCAGGGTCGTGGCGAACAGTGTATCTGCGGTGCCACAACTAGACGTTGACCGCATTTCTCAGCTGGAAGTGAGGCTGAGGTCAGTTAAAGTTTTCGAGATTTAGGGAAAGTTGGAAAGATGTCGGATGCTCCCCAGTTTCGACGTATAACAGATCGTCCAGGACCAGATCTCCGAAACAGGCATCAGGCAGAGACTGTCGCCTTGATGGCTCGAACTCTGGCTCGGCTGCCTGGAAGCTTGGCTGACTGCTTGATGGGAACTCGTTGTTGGCACTGGTGACGGCGTAGCTTTGTTGGTCTACATCCAGGTTCTCCCAACACCCAGTATTGTTTAGTTTTGGGTTCTCGCGGGAATATTCGATCTCCGCTGCTGCTGCTGCTGCTGCGAGGAGCAGGAGGTTGGCCATTTCCTCCTCTTCTGCAAACTCAGTGTTATTGAAAGTGTCCATGATTTACAATGAATTGGTGTTGGCTTTTGAGGAAAGGTAATGGTGTTTGAAGTAATTCCTCGCCCTGAATCTGGTGATATGTCCAGAATGGGAGCATGCATCTGCACCTCTTACTATTTGAACGTGGCAGGAACAAAGAACGTGTTCTGGTGAACGATAGAATGCAGCCATTTCTTTCAGTCAAGTTCGCGAAGTATCTGAAAGATATTCTCGCATGAAAGCCAGTACTGAAAAAGAAATTCCCGGTTCAAAGAGCGGAAGACAATGGTTTCAACTTCCGGGGAGTCTGCAAAGCTTTGAAGGGATACAATAGCATTGTGTGCCGTACAATGCAATAATTCATCAATGCATGATGTATCTACAACCAATGTAACCATAGAATCGAGGTGTTGAAGAGGATTCGTATGCACAATGCTTAGGTATTTCCAGGTCAGAACCTTTGGAGAGTTTGACCCGACGCTCTCCGATTTCAAATTGGCCTGAAAAGCTCACATTCCGATGCGATTCCAGCTCGAAATGTTCTGGTTGCCACAAGCTACCTTGCTCATTCAGGCGTCGTTGTGATGTAGTTGAGTGCTTACTCCCGGGGTTGACGGCGCAATCGGCCGAAGCGGCGCCGCAACTGGTCGGAAGTTCCCTTACAGACAGGGGTCACGTCATCCCATGTGAAGCTCGCGGCTAATCAAGAGAGCATCTAGTTGGTGAGACGCCTCCGCCAGCGGACCGTTTACACGGCTAGCCATTTCATTCCCAACATCAAGATCTGAAAGCCTCAAACGTGCGATATGCGGTTTTCGCTAGCTTCACTGGCGATTTGTTTCGCCGATGTACTGGCGGGGCAAGATGCGGCACAGCAACCCCTCGAAAGTGATGGCGAATGGCGTGGAGATGATCTACGCGTGGTATCGCCAGATCTTGATGCCTACATCGAAGGCTTAATGGAGGAATGGCATGTTCCAGGACTGGCTGTGGCTATCGTGGAATCGGATAAAACTTGGGCCAAGGTATGCTGCCACGCCCATCTTCCCAGACAATGACATTGATCATTGCTCAATCGAGACCGAGGCTGACGATGATGCCAGGGCTATGGTCATGCTGAGCTAAACTCAACTCCCGTCACTCCCCACACTCTGTTCTACACCGGAAGCACTACAAAGTCCTTCACCGCAGCAGGCATCTCACTCTTGATCGACAACTCCACTTCGTACGATGGCCTCAACTGGAAGACGCCCGTGTCTCGTGTGCTTCCCCAGTTCGTCCTCAGCGACGAGTGGGCAACAGCACACGTCACACTCGAGGATGCCCTCAGCCATAGGACGGGCTTACCCCGCCACGACCTGGCCTCTTCGGAAACCGCGGATGAGATGATCCGCAACCTCAGAAACCTCCCAATGTCTGCCGAACCACGCTCCAAGTACCAGTACTCCAACAAAATGTTTGGCGTCATGGGCCACCTCATCGAAACCCTCACCGGTACGTGGCTCGGCGATTTCTTCCGAGAGCACTTGTGGGAACCCATGGGGATGAATGAGACGTTCTTCTCACTCAGGGACGCCGAAGACAGCGATTTCGTCCTCGCAACGGAGTACTTGTACGATCACGACGGTGAGAAGTTCGTGCAGATTCCTCATGAGCCAAAGACAGCCGAGGAAGGTGCGGGTGCAATCATTTCCAACGTCGTCGATTATGCCAAGTATCTCCGCGTTATGATGAAGGAAGAAGCGCCGATATCTAAAGAAGGCCATCGACAGTTGAAGACACCGCGAAGTTTCTCGGCCATGTCAAAGCCGCCTTTCCTCGGACCACTTGTGTACGCCAATGGCTGGAACCACGGCATCTTTGAAGGCGAAGAGGCCTACTTTCACTCGGGGCAGGTCACGATGTGTGTCTCCATCATGATAATGATACCTTCGAAGAAGCTGGCCGTGGCTGTCATGTCGAACACCGCGTCGCCCGCACCGGAGCTGGTGGCCTACCACATATTGTACGAAAGCCTCGAAGTTCCCAAAGAGAAACGGTACAATCTGAATGAGAAGCAAGTAGTTTGAGTATAAACCTTGGAAAATATACTCATGATCCGACAGATACGAGTCCGACCGGAAAGCACAGCAGAAGTATCTCGAAAACTGTGCTGACCACATATACCCGTCGACTCCCGATCCGCCACTGCTACCGACCTTCCCCCTCTCTGACCACGTCGGAGAGTACCGAGAGAAGGGCTACGGGAGTCTGAAAATCGAGTTGCATTGCCATGGCTCGGCTTATTCATTCCTCGGCCACCAGGGCAGCACCGAGACGTGCCGACTTCAGGTTCTTGGTGTGGGGGGCGTGGGTTTTCAATACCTCAAACCCATCGTGTCTCTTGAGCCAAAGTCCGGTAATTACTGGGTAGGCCGGGAGTTCCTCGACATCGGAGACCTCGGGAATTCCAAGATTCCCATGTCATGCATGCGCGCTGAATTCAAAATCGGCGTCACTGGCGCAGTCACGCATTTTGGACTAGACGTCAGAATGGAGGGCGAGGATGGGCCGCTGGTCTGGTTCGAGCGAGTGGACAACTGAGCTGTTCTCAGAGCTGTTCTTAGAGTTGAGCACCATAAACTCGTTCGAAGCTTCCGGTCAAGCTCTCAGTAAGGCAAGAGATGACTGAGTACGTAGCACTTTAGTCAGATGAAGGAGAGAAAGGACCACAGAACGGGGGGTGCAAAACAAGGGCGTTTCTGAACGCAACAAACTTGGGTTTACGTGGAATCATCAAATACTAGGTACATGTCGAGGCTACACTCTGCCGTCAAGTCCGCCTTTTCTTGTCAGGCCGTCCACTCGCCATAAAACGCGCCACCTTCTTAGCGGATTGCGACAGAAGCGGCATCAAAGCTGGATGCTTTCTCTTACCTCCTCTGACTTGTTTCCCGGATCCGTTTATGCTCGCGCAAGATGACACATGTTCAAGAATGGCAGCGTTTGGATTCGTCGCCGCGTGCTCCACTTCTCGGACCTCTTGCGTGATGCGATTTTGGATCCTTTGAATCTCGGCCATCCGGCGATGGGCATCTGTACCCGCCGCCTCTTGATTTTCTGGAATCGGGCTCAGAAACGAGTAGAACAGGTCCGTGGCGGGAGCCTTCTGGCCGGGTTCGGCGGCTTCGATCGTTGGAACCGTGGGAGACATGTCTTTCGCCATGTTGCAGAAGAAGACCTTTTTGGGAAAAGGAGAGAACAAGTTACCGTCCTTCAGCCTCTCTTGCTGTTTCTTCCTTACCACTTTAGCAGTTTGACCGTACGGTGCAACTTGGTCCTTCTCTGGCGGTGTTCGTTTTGGTTTCTGTGGGCTTTTCCATTCAGGGAGGCGAAACTTCGCTGACAACGTGACATGATGGTTAGCCGTAATGTTCGGAACAGTCTAGGGCTGCTGCTACACTTACTGGGAAGTTTTCTTCTGGGCTCCCAAGCACCCGTGCTTCCCCTCGTCACCAGTCTTGCGCAGACTCGATGCACGCAGTGCTTCTCTAGGTACGCAGCCAGATGTTCATCATCCACGTTCCTTCCAAGGTAGTACTCCAAGTTGGCATAGTTGTCGTATTTTGCGCCCAACTGGATCACCTCTGCAGCCGTCTGGTCAGTGAATGTACCTCAACTTTAGTTTGTAGCTGTGAGCTTACCAGATACATCGTACACCATATCTTTCACAGCGACATAGGCATCGTTTCGCCACCCTTCTTTCTCGTTGACTTTGCCATCGAATTTCCCTAGAT
This sequence comes from Colletotrichum neosansevieriae, assembly GCA_036785495.1. Taxonomy (NCBI): domain Eukaryota; kingdom Fungi; phylum Ascomycota; class Sordariomycetes; order Glomerellales; family Glomerellaceae; genus Colletotrichum; species Colletotrichum neosansevieriae. The sequence goes on along the minus strand of JAVHLV010000225.1, from coordinate 5,729 downwards.
CAATCATTCCGATTTCGGGAATCGCTTGGTCTGGAGGACGCGTCACAGCGACGATGTAAGCTCTCATCCGAGCAAGGCGCAGCAGAGGCCCTTCACTGCCTTCTTCTTCCCCGAGGTTCACTGTGGCGTCGGTCCCGGAATAAGGGTTCAGCTTTTCAACAAGCTCAGGATTTTCTCCAGACTCTTCGAGAGCTAGAAGTAGAGGCATCAGAACCTATTGTTCCACAAGGAATCCCCAAAGGGGGCGGGGGGGGCTTACCTAAGACTGAGTAAATGAAATCATGAAGCTTGATTTCTCCGTGGCGGACGAAAGTTGTTGAGCCGTGGTGGCCGTCGGGGACCTCGTTCGGCCCGGGTTCGAACCTCTCTTCTACCACGATGCCAATGTAGAACTGGGCCAAAACCTGCGTGGCAACGTCGAGATTTTGTGCATGATGCGTTTTGAAAGCTTCCGTGATATCTCGTCCTGCGCTCTCGTGCATACATCTAAGGCCACCGGGGTGGAAATCGGTATAGCCTGCAAAGTCCGATTAGTCGACGCGCCACTCAAAATGGAGCACGGAAACTTGCTCGTGATGTCGTAAACGCTGCCGTCAATCGCAACGTACATCCCCGTCTCCTTGAACTCGTGTCTTCGCAGCGATCTCTCGGTGAAAATCCCCACGGCGTGCTTGTCAGCTTGCCGGCAGTGGTTCGAGCACACGAGACCAATCCGGAACGGCATCATTCCGTCTACAACTTCCTTGATAGAGTAGCCCTCCTGCTCAATCTCGGAAGAGGGATCGCCGCCTGGGACGCTTCTAAGCAGCGAAACCAGCTTCGCGTCCGAGGAAGTCAGATCTATCAACCCATCAATCAGTAAAGGAGTGTAAGATGACTGCACAGCTCTCAGATATCGTACCCGTTATGTCGTAGATGGATTCTTGCAGGCGGATCCTGAAGGGCTTGCCGTCCTGGCCATCGCAATCGGCAATGTCACCAGGTCGCGTTGTCCTCAATAATCGCCCCATCGGAAGTGCCAGGGGCTCAGCTTCGCGAAACATTTTCGCCGCCTGTCTAGTCAGTGAAAGACCGTACCAGGTCCTCTCCACCATCGTACGCCAACGCTCCTCCGTCACGATGTCGAGGGTCTTGCAGACGAATTGCGTTTCGTATATGTCCCTGTCGTCGCCCGGGACGATCATCAACGCCTTTCCTATCCGGGCCCACTCGTCGTAGACCTCTGCTATGCTGAAGTATCGGACTTCATGCGGGCGAGGTTGCCGCCCAGCCGGAATAGCTGCTCCGGCGACGCCACTCATTGCCCTTGCCGGCCGGGGCGTCACGAAGTTAATCCGCACCGGAACTGCCCAGTCTGGCCGAGATTGCTCATGGGAAGGCATCGGTATCTCGTCTGCCAAAAAACGTTCACCGACTGCGGTTCCGTAGGGCCCAAATCTGGGCGTGACAGTGTTCCAGCCCTTGTCGGCAGCGTCAATAAAGTCCCGCAAATTGCTTGTGGTCCCGTCCTCCCATGCACCTGGATACTCGGGCATCTGGAAAGGAAAATCCATCCAAGATTCGTATCCTCTCGCATGATCGAGGTGGAGACCAATGTCGAGGCTTTGGCAGGCCTGGGTGAAAGCTGCACGCAAGCCTCGAGGCTCTCCGCAATGCTTTTCGAACATTCTGTAACATGTATGGGCGAGATTGATGTACCCCAACCGGGCGTCAAGAGTGTCAAATTCCGAACTTCCCTTGTGCCGAATAGGAAGCTCGATCTTGGGGGAAAACCACCTCTGAGAATGCAATTTCGGGACGATGTCGTAAAGATTAGACATCTCCTCTCCACCGCACCAGTGGCTTGCTTTCACACTCCAGGGGACGGGCTGATCCTCTCTGATCTGGGGGGCTGATTCCAGGTGGGAATCTTTACGTTGACGCGCAGGCAGAGCGGCTGCCATCAAGAAACCAACGGCTCGGAAGAACCATCCAACAGTGGAACGCTCGGTGATAACGTCCAGGTGCGGCCGTAAGTTGCCATGTTTGTCTTGTACATCTTGGCCCAACCTCATTGGACGCAGGAAATCGGTTATGATGCCGTCTATCGCATGCTCATCGCGCAGAGCCCTGCGTTTGAAGTGTATCTCGGTGGCCTCGTACAGCAGTCGCCGGAACTGGTGATAACTCCACGGCGTCATCTGCCACATGGCATACGCGTCTTCGAACCACGGCCTGTGCCTTTTGTACCGCTTGCAAGTTGCGGTCAGATCCAGCGCCATTGCCTCCAGTGGTGTGCGATGATGGCCTGGAGGGTTGAACCCAGCCGTCCACGCCCATTGCGTTGGCAATTGCTCGCCCGAAGAACGGTCGTAGAGATCATCTTCCGAGGTGATCAGGGCTTTTGGCACCCGAAAGGCGAATGGGCCGAGCCTCCCGATGGTTCTGTCCCAGAAGCTGCGCGAATTGATGGCCGAGTACCAGAGCGCGGGTATCGGATAGTTGACAGTTCGAAAGTAGGTCGGATGAGGGTATCCGTACGTGGAGTTCCAGTTTGCTGCGGTGACGTGTGGCCAAGGACAGAGCGCTGTCATGAGGGACGCTCCGTTCGTGTACTGAAAGTCGCCGAGAGTCACTTCCGATTCCAAACCCCACAACGTGCCGCCGGTGATGGCCTGCTCAAAGGAATGTCCAAGTTCGGAGGCACACTCGTCTCTGCCGAACTGTGTGGTCTGTTAGTATAAAACATGACTGTGCGCGTTGTCCCGCCATCTTACGATTTCCTGAATCGGATTGGTTGTCGGAGGGAGGTGGTTGATTTCTCGTCGCATCCTTTTCATAATTTGGTGCTGCATGCAGCGTGAGTAACTCTCCCACCAAGCGCTCTAGACACAGCGAGATCTCGGAAAGAAGACTTTACCGCTACTTCGTGGATCATCTGGAGCGAGAAGAGTTGATCAGCGTTTCACAGCAACAACATAAGACAGGGCTGAGAGAGGTGGTGTCGTGTAATTACCGTCAGGGCTTGGACACAAACTGCCGTCTTCTTTGCCAAAGGCGTCGCCGACGGGTCAAGGAGTGTCCGCAAGTAAACCACGTTGAGTGCTATCGGCAGTAGTTGTCGACGACCGTATGAGCTGGAGAAACCATACGATACTCCTACCTCGGTGGATCTTTGATGTTTCTCAATAGTCCACCACGAGTCAGTGAAAGTCCAGAAGATGTCCGTGTAGAAACGAGGATTGTCCAGTTGTGCTATAACCTCTTGGGCATTTGCTGGTTGATAATGGCCGTCTGTCCTGAAACGCCAGATTGTCTCCTCGTTGTTCGATCCGTATGGGACATTGACCTTTGCCGACTCAACACCGCTGTGGTTTCTGGCGAGCAGTTGTTGCAACCTGCGCCGGTTGGTCATCAGAAAACTTGCCAAAAGCGCGTGTGTATGGCATACAAGGAGTCGTCGAACCAGCACTTACCAAGTATCGTGAGCCGCCATTCGCATGATATGGTCCGCCAGCTGGATACACTTTCTCAGCTGGCTCCAAACGGCGTTGTCGTCCACCGTCCAGAGCTTATCAGGCATACCCGTTAGGACTCGGTCCTGCCTGAAGTCGATGGACCAGCGATCTTTGCGCCACATCTTGAGCCAGCGACTCTCGTTCACCTGCAACTCATCATAGTTGGGGTCTCTCGAGTGATATCGGTTGTTCGCTTTATAAGCCTCGAGTCTGGCTACGACGGCAGCTTCATACGTTTTCAATCCGAACTGGTTTTCCCTTTGCCACCGTTCGGAGAGGAAGAGGTCGTCCAGTGCGGCCGGATTTGGCTTCGGTATTCCTCCGGCATTGATGAGGAATTCTTCTTGAAGGGTTCTCGGGTCGACTGTCGGGTACACGGGATCCATCCATGACAGGCCGTTTCTAAGTGGTGGGCGAGTCGTACCAGTACCGTAGAGCCGGCTCCACGAGGTGACCGGCTGGTCCCGGCTGGGCGCGTTCTGAGCCATGAATGTCGGAGTTTCCGAAATGTTTACCAAGGAGATCTGCGTGGAAACAACAGGGGCGGGGGGGATTTTCGAGTTGTTGAGAAGAAAGTTTCCTGGAAAGGTGGTGGGCTTTGAATCGGGAATGCGGCGAGAAAAGTAATGGATTGCACATTGAGGCGTCAGGATGAATGAGAAACGCTGAATAGGCAGAGGACTCTTTCATACATCAAGGGGGAAAATATTTCGCATTTACCGAAAGTCATTGTCGAGGGTTCAATGGCATACAACAACAGGGTCCGGTTCGAAAACAGCGAAATGGGCATGGAGAACAATATCGCAAGATGAAAATAGCATTTGACAGGGAGAAATGGGACAAAGAAGGCAGAACCTTCCACAAAGCAAAGGATTTAGGCTTCCACCGAATGTAACAATACCAATCCTTTTCTTTCACGCCTAGTTCTTGGAGAACGGGCATGATCAAGTCCCTAGAAACAGTCGAGATCGTAATCCCTCAATGAGCTGGAGAATTCAGTGCTCGAGTTTTCGTACCTCCCAAGTCAGACCATCACTGCAACTCATCGTTTCTCGCTCGATCAGTCTCAATTTCCCGCGCCTCTGAGTTTCGCAGCTACAGATTCCCGCATCATCATCGTTACGGGTGAAATCGCAATGAATCCCCGCGATCCTTACTTTCTCCGCCCGAAACTCCCCTCAGCGGGAGGCCTCACCTCGACTCCACATCCAATCCCTTGTCCATCGCCAGCCGATCTCGATGACTTGTTTCTCAACGAGACGAGACAACTCCTCAGCCTCGGTGGTCTGCGAGCGTCTGAATCTCTCCTGCTCCAAGAATTAGACGTCACCGCGCCAGAGGGGACTTCCACCGAGCCCCAGAACGACTTCATCCGAGTGAACGAAAAGTCATGGTTCAAAATCTTCCGCAGAGAGAAATGGGCAAGTTACAATCTGCCATTGCCGGGGTTCCCAGGGAAGATACTCGACATCGACGACGACTTTATTTGGGATCGGTTGAGTCCGGCGATTGAGCTTGCGAACCGCATACTCGGGCAGGCCCTCGACCACAGCTGGTTAGTTTCTTGCATCTTGCCACATGTGACCCGCATCTCAGACGGAAAATCCAGGCTATCATCGTTCCTCGATAGAAATTCGATAGAAGCAAAGACCGGCGTGTCTGCCACGGTAGACGGAAATCGACACAGCAACGCCACCATCCACCGCGTTATCCCCGTCCCACCAGAGAAACGACAAACCAGGCAAAAGACGATAGCCGCTCTGGATGCCGTCACGAGGAATACGTTCTGGGGGTTCCACCACGTGGATGAGGCTGGCGGTCTTCTAGGAAAGACGTTTGGACATCGTCTGGAACAGCTGGGGGTGGTTGCCCAGTGGTGCACCATTAACACTTCCGTGTTGAGGGGTCTTTTTGTGAAGGACACGCCTGGGGATCCGACGGGGAGTCAAGCCATCTTTCACACTGCTTTGATAGTACGTTCAACCCCGTGCATACTTGCTGGAATTCTATGTTGACTGTAATCAAAGATTCTACATGAGCTCATGGTGCGTTCCCAAACCTGAATCATGTCAACCGTATTCTGACTTACTGCCCTTGTTTTCAGCATGCCATCTCAAGAAAGCTACTTCTCGAACAGTCAGCAAGACATGGAGACGGTCTATGTCGAGCATGGGAACTCGTAGGTTTAGCCCCCTTTTCCCATCTACCCCCCCCCCCCCCCCCCCCCCCCCG
>JAVHLV010000224.1:0-110684 GCA_036785495.1 Colletotrichum neosansevieriae | reverse complement strand
TAAGAAGCTAAAAGATATACTTTTTTAGCTAAGTTAGTATATAAGGATTATTAGAATTTCTAATAGAAGCTATAACTAATAAGTATTAAAAAAGGCTTAAAGTTATACTTTATAGATATAAAAGAGAGATTACTATTTCTATTATATTATAGAAAAAGAAGAAAAAGCTAGAAAGAGCTAAAAGAGGTCTAGTTATATAACTTAGTTATTTTATTTCTTACTAAATTATTTACTTAAAGAGTTAAGCTTTTCTTATAGTTAAGATTAATTTAATAAAAAAAGAAGTTAACTCTTATAACTATTCTCTTTTATTACTTATTCTTACTCTATCTCTTTATTCTAGCTAGTTAATAATTAGTAACTAGCAGTTTACTCCCTTTAATCTATATATAAATAAATACTTTATTTCTCTTAATATAATTAGATTTAACTTATTAATAATTAATTTAATATTATAGCTTAGTTTAATTTATAATTTAAGCTCTTTTTATAGATATTTAACTATAAATTTCTGCTCTAATCTATATTTATTTATATATAACTCTCTCTTTATAATATTATAGATATTTATTTTTCTATACTACTTATATAATTTTCTCCTCTTATTAAAAGCTTTAATTAAATCTATAATTATCTCTATTTACTCTATTTTTAATAATATCTTTATCTAAGAGTTTCCCTACTAAGATTACTAATATCTAGATTAAAAAAGTATTTCTTCTTACTATTTTAGAGAAGTTTTCTTAGAAGTAAGATAAATAGAATAATAAGCTCTTAGAGATTATAGTTATATTTACTAACTTTACTCTCTTTAAAAAAACCCTAAATATTTTAGTTATAAGAATTAATAAGTAGTACTTAGCTAGATAAATACTTTCTTTTTACTTCTAATTCCCTTTTAAGCTAAATAAAAACCTTAAATATAAAAAGCTTTAATAACTTTATTTTAGTATCTCTATAACTTAACTTTATATTTATTTTTAATAGCTTTAATTTATTAAGTTTTAATAACTAAACTAAGTTAAAGAAAATAAAGAAAAGCTAGCTACTATAGTTAACTTATTTAATCTATAAGAAACTATTTAAACTAAGACTTCTCTTTTAGCTTTTAATATAGAAACTAGTTTTTAACTTCTTATTTATAATCTCTCTAATAGAATTAGCCTTATTAAATAATACTATATCTTTATTAATACTAAAATTAAAAATAATAGAGCTACTATATAAAAAAGCTAACTTACTATATTTATTTTCTAATTACTAGTTAAAGAGAATATTAATAAAGAGATAGTTTTCTACTCTATTTTACTTATTAACTAACCTTTAGGCTTTTTCTACTTTTATAATAACTTTTAGTATAATAGAAAGATAGAATTATATCTTAAAATACTAATTAGGTTTATAATAGCTATCTATAAGCCTCTTAATAATATAATATCTATTTTTAAATACTTAGTTAAAGTTAATTAAATACTCTAACTTTAAAAAGAGTAGCTATAAATATTAAATATACTTTACTTTAAGTAGCTTTACTACTATATATAACTAAAGTTAGCTAAGTATTAAACTAGTTCTTTCTTTAAAGAGATCTTTAATATATAGATAAATTAAATTACTTCTAAGCTCTATAATAGAGATCTAGAAGTAGATAGTATAGTTTTTTTAATTTTATTAAAAGCTACTAATAGAGCTAAATATATTAAAAAGATTATCTCTTTACTATATAATAAAAAGATTTAAAAGATAGTTTATATTTAAAACTTTATAATTTCTAACTCTATGTTTATAAATAGATTAACTTTAATATAGCTCTATTTTAAATACCTTAAAACGCTTAATTTTAACTCTAAAATATTTATATATAATATATAAGTTATAAAAGCTTTTATATTTATTAATATACTTATTAAGCCTTTTATAAATCTAAATCTAAGTCTATTTAAGAACTATAATACTAAAGTAAGAAATATTATTAATAATTACTCTATAGTTAATACTATATAGAACTATACCTACTAAAATAGAATTATTACTACTATATATTAAGAGAATAAATAGATAGAAGAGAGAGCCTTTAACTTTTATAATAATAAATTTTCTCTTTATTTAGATCTTAGTTCTTACTATACTAATAATCTTAGATAGCTAATCTATATTAATAACCCTTATAGTAGCTTAAAGCTTCTAGTTATAAGTCTAGCTAGTAATCTAGAACTACTAAAGAATAAGATAAAAGAGAAGAGAGTATCTAACTAATATATTAAGTTAAGTTAGAATACTATACTATCTTTATAAACCTAATTTTACTATAGATTTAATATAACTAGAAAATAGACTAAGTAGCCTCTATTAGTTACCTATTATAACCTAAGTCACGTGGGCGCAGCTAATCCCAGCTCTGCTAATTAGGCGCTGCTAATCTAGGTTCTAGTATACTTAAGTAAGGCGTAGCAGAACGGGATCTGGAATAGATCTATACTAGTGGAATAATATTTCCCTGCTAGTAAATAATAACTTAGTGCTTATATTATAGAATATATTTTAGGTATACTGATTTGCTACTTTATAGTTAGAAGGTTAAGGTTAAATCTATATATATTCTAATAGGTGTTCTAATATGCTATAATAGTTATAAGCCTAGCTCTTTTACTTTAATATATATATACCTCTAAACTTTATTTATATACTTAGAACACTCTATTAAGTTACCCTTTTCTATAAAACCCTATATACTTATTAGAATATCTTCCCTAACTAAATCTAACTCCTTAATTATCCTCTATAATACTAATAATTAGTTTAACTAGTACTTCTTTTTTAAGTAGTAAATATACTAGTTAGATATCTAGTATCTTACTGATCTAGATATAGAAGATATTCTGCTAATCTATAATTATATTATAAATAAAACTCTTACTATTATAAAATACTATAACTAGTAAAATAAGGAATTAAGAGAAGACTAGGAACTTAAAATAGCTAAATAGAAGTCTAAGAAGGCTAAAGTTAAAAGTAAGTAATAATTATTTACTAAGCCTAAACTGCTTAAACCTAAATAGCTTATCTAAGCTAATATTTAATAGGATTATATTATAGTATAGAAAGACTAGATTAACTAGAGGGCTTAGAAAGTAACTCTTATTAATAATTTAAAAGCAGCTAAAGCCTATTTAGATAAGATAGTCTTACTAACTATTATATTAAATATAACTCTATCTAAATAACTAAAGGGTGTAATTATAGTTTAGGTGCTTATTTAAATAATTTAGTAATAGTATAGCTAAAAAGATATTATAGTATAAACACTTACCTAAAAGAAGTATTATATAGTACTTAAAAAGGTATATAGTAACTCTAATCTAAATAAGTAGTATATAGAGTAGTATATAGTATTTTTAAAGGTAAAAAGCTAGAAAGTCTCTAAAGTTAAAGGTATACTTATAGTCTATAATTTCCTCTTAGTAATTAAGTATTAAATTGCTCCTACTTAGGCACTTAATAAGAAATAAGAGCTATAATAAGATAAGTATCTAGGAAAGGAGATTCTAGTAATTAAAGAGATTAGTAGTATCTTTTTAATACTTCTAACTTATAGATTATTTATAGGCAAAACGCCTTAAATAAAGGTGCCTAGTATCTATACTATACTTAGCAGAAAGTCTCTAAATAACTTAAATAATAGTATAAAGAAGGATTACCCTTATAGAAATTAGCACTTCTAGAACCTAAAGCTATACTTCTAGTTAGAGTTTACTCTAACTAGAAAAGCTAAATAGAGGGTTTTAGGTATATTAAAAGATATATTAATTATAATTTAAAAGCACCTAAATAAGTTATACTAGGTAGCACTTAAAGCTAAATATAAAAAGAAAGATTAGCTAAAGAATAGCAAATCTACTTCTAAGATTAAATATAATATAGATAAATCTAACTCTACTATAACTAATAAGAATTTAAAATAAGATAAGCAGAACTATCCTAGAATAATTATTATAGTTCTAATTTTACTAGAACTAATTACTAATTATATTAACTTAAACTATAGAGTTTATATAATACTATAATATAACTAATATCTGCTCTCTAAAAGTATAGTTCTAGATAATTATAGTGTAATCTACCTTATTAATAACCTTAATCTCCTTATTCTAGGCTTATATAAGCTATTACTACCGAGCTACTTTATAGAAGCAGAAAGCTTTTCTTTATCTATCTTAGATAAGAGATAATATATCCTAAAATAGGTTCTAAATAGTAAAAATAGCTCTAGAATAGAGGATCTTATCTTAGAGAATATTATATATATTTAGAACTTCTATATTAATATTATCTTAGAGGTAAAGCTAAGCATAAAAGGTATATAGTACTATAGCTTTAACTATACTCTTTGTTTTAGTAGTATTAGCTAGAATATTATTCTTAGAAAGCTAGATTATAAAAGTAACCTTATATTTCTTAAATATAAGCCTGTTTTATCTTACTCTCCTATTTTAATAAGCTAAAGTGGTGTTATAGTAATAACTTACTTACTAGATAAATTTTAAAAAGTGTTATAAAAGCCCTCTTATAAGCTTTATAGTAATAGATTAGATAATATAATATTATAGTATCTTTATTCAGGGTATCTTAGTCTATATATGCTTATATACTTAGTTAATAATATATAGAGGGTAAGAATTAAAGGCCCTTTTTAAGTTAAGTGTGAAGCCTATGCTATTACCTATACTAAGAAGGTTATTTTAAGATATATTTTAGAAGCTAGATCTATATATCTATATTACTATATTAGCTAGAACCTGTTTAACTTTCTAGAGAGCTAATACTACTCTAGCAAATTATAGTTACTAGTTATTAAGGATAAATATATAGGATATTTATTTAGATTTAGGCTTATAGAAAAGGACTATAAACTAGTTATAGAAGTCCTAATATAGTTTAAAGCCTAGATATAATACTAGAAGGGTTTATTAATTTATAAGATTTGTTTTAATATTAAATGCTCTGTAATTATAATAAAGGGTAAAACCAGATTCTAGTAATAGTATATTAAAAAAGGAATTAAACTAGAGAACCCTCTACTATATATAAAAGAGCTAATAGGTGCGCCTAAATATATAGGATAAGAGGTAATTAATAGAGATATTAAAATCTAGGTTAGAGTGGGTCTTTCTGAGAATATATAGTTAGAAAGCACTTATATAGGTATCTACTTATTTAATATAAGCCTAAGCAAATCCTATAGTTAGCTCTTACTAAATCAGGTTAAGGACTAATAGTTTTAAAACTACTACTATTAGTATAAGCTAGAACTTATTTTAAGCTTTTTAAGAGACTTTTAGCTATATTAGAAATAGATCTATATATATAGATATAAAGCATATCCCTTAAAATAGGAAAGGGAATAGAGTAAGAAGAAAAGGGATTTTAAGATTTAACTAAGGGGATATATCAGATATCTAGTAGGCTATATTCTAAACGCCTATAACCTATATTAGATTTAGATCTCTAAGATTAACTAGGTGATTATAATATAGAATATTATATTTAATAAGTATAAATTCTATTTACTATAAGATAAGATAATTATAATAGAGTATACTATTATATAGGAAATTATTAATAAAATCACTAAGCCTATTAGTATAGCTAGTATAATTTTAGAATAGCTTAGTAACTATAAGGATATAGAAGAATTACTAGGTAAATTAGAGGCCTTAACTTAAGATATTTAAGATATTAATATATAAGAGTATACTATAAAAGATACTTTTAATATAGTAAGAGGCTTAATAACCCCGGATAATACTCTAGAACCTAAAAGCATACTAGGAGTAGGGGGTGGGGAATAGCAGAGTATAGAGGATATCAGAGAAGTGGAGCTATTAGTGCTAGATTTTAAACTATAACTAGAGTAATAGCTAGCCTTAAATATTAATAACTATAATAGAGATAGAAATTATATATAGTAACCTATAGGTAAATATACTAATATTATACTATATAATAAAAGGCCTAATATAAATAAGGTATAGTATAATAGAAAATAGAAGTATTAAAAGTATAAAAGGAAGAATTATAGCTTAGTAATAAGATATAGCTGCTAAGTTTATAACTTAGAACTAGGGGATAGGGCCTTTATAATAATATTATATAATAATAACTTAGTTTTTAAAGGGAATAATCTGTTATAGTAAGACTTCTTTAATACCTTTCTGCCTGATTAGCAGAGAGCAATTTAAGAGAGGGATTATATATATTAAATGCTATATATAGTTTTTAGTGCTATAGTATATATAAATAAGGCTATAAGGCTTAGAATAATATATAAGGATAAATATTATATTAATAACTTTATTAAACTGCCTAAAAACTAAAAAGACTTTTAGAACCTACCCCTAAAGCTCTAATTAATATTTAAGCAAGCAGTGTAAGATAAAATCAAAATGCTGCATTAAATAGGGACTTAGTGTGTTATTAACCTGAAAGATATATATTAGAAACCTCTTCTACTTAAGTAGGTTTTTATCTATAAATATAATAAAGATAGGTATCTCTAGCACTATAAAGTATATATCTATATATATAGAGATAAATAACTTATAGATAGTTTATAGGAAATATATACAGCTATACTTATAGCTTAGATGCTCTAAATAATACTTATAATTACAGCTTATTTTAACCTAGAGATTTATCAGTTTAATATTATAAATGCTTTTCTAAATACTAAAATACTAAATAGAGAGCTAGTTATTTATAAGTTACTTAAAGGTTTTAAGTAAAATAGCAAATATATTAAGCTTAAATAGGTATTATATAGGCTAAGGGAGTCACTACACTTATAGTATAAAGACTTTAGCTTAATACTTTATAATCTTAGTTTAGAGCTATACAGTGAGGATCTATATCTATTTATAGATCTAAACTATAAAGTCTATATCCTCTTTTATATTAATAACTTCCTCGTTTTCTTCCATAAAACTAACTAGGAGGAGGGTTAAAGAGTAATAGAAGGTCTTAAAGGCAGATATATACTAAAGGACTAAGGCTCTATGAAATAGTTTCTTAGAATATATATTATATAGAATAGAACTGCGCGTAAAATCCACCTTATATATAATATATATATTAATAAGGTAGTAAGGAGATTTAAACTTATAGATAGTATATACCTAGCTATACTACTACTAATAATTAAATTTAAGAAGAACGTCTTCTAGGCTATAAAGGTATAGGTAAAGGAGTTTTAGGAAAAGATTAGTTTTATTTTATATACTACAGTTATAGTTTACCTAGATATAGTATTTATAGCCTCTTAACTCTCTTAATTTCTAATAAACCCTTCTAAAATATATTTAGTAGCAGCAAACTAGATAATTAGATAGCTATACTTAATATGCTTCCTTATAATTACCTATAGATATATAGAAAGTAGTTAGAAACTCCTAATTATAGGAGATATATTATTTGCTGATAATAAGGAGATATAGAGATCCTTATAAGGATATATTATCTTACTCTTTAGAGGCGCTATTTAGTGGAAAGCTATATAGTAAAGTATAGTTATAATCTTAATAATAGAAGTAGAACTTCTAAGCTTTAAGTAAATAGTAAAAGAAGTAATAGTGCTATATAGGCTCTTCTAAGATATATATCTTAATCTTAGAGATACTTAGAGAGTCTATTATAATAATTAGCAGACTATATACCTAGTTATAAACTTAGAAGAGCGTATTATAATGCAGCTTAGATATATTAATATCTAGAATATATAGTTATGCTAAGAGCACTTAGCAGAATTATTTAAAGTTATCTATATGCTAATAGACCAGATACTAATAGATAAACTTATAAAAAACCTGCTAAGAGCTAAGTTTAAGCACTTTAGATTAATATTAAACCTTATAAATATATAAAGTAAGATTATAATACTAGAATAAGAACTAGATAGTAAATCTCTTTTAATTTAGAATAAGGCTTCTAGAGTATAATAACTTTTATAAATCTAGGCTAGAATAGTTTTAACTACTATCCTAGCCTCCTAAATATAATATTTCTAATAATCTAAGTAGGAGCTGCTAGGATAGGTTTATAATATTAGACTAAAGTTCTTAGTTATATACTAAGCCTAATAGCTCCTAGTTAAGCTTATAGTTATCCTATAAGGTATAAATAGTGCTATATAACTAGCTAATAGTGGTCTTTTAGGTCTTAGAAAGCCCCTCTTCTAGGATATATAAAAGAGGATCTAGTATATATTATAGAATAATTACTATAATAGAGGTAGATATATAAGTATAGCTCTTATAGTTAGTATATTAACTTCTAGTACTTTTAAAGCACCTTTTAAATAAGCAGCTAGCTACTCTATTATAAATATAATCCTAGCAGGGCTTATTAGATTTCTTATAGTTTAGAGGGGGAATCCCTATAGTATTTCTACTATAAATTATTAGCTTATTATTAAACCTGCTAAAAGGGGTTTTACCCTTATTAGAGGGAATAAAGTTCTTATTATTCTACTTATTAGAACTCTTATTAGAGGGGTAGGGTTTATAGTCTGGTAAAGCAGAGCAGGGTCTAGAGCTATAAACTGCTAGAACACCCTTATACTACTTACTTAGATATAGGAACTAAGGGGCTATAACTAAAGCCTGCTTCTAGGTAGTTATACTATATACTACTAAATAATAATAAGAATATATTAATAAGAAGGGATTATAAATATACTGGAAAGCTCCTAATTAGGAAGCTGCTAAAAAGCCTTTTTAAGAGCCCTATTTATAGCTTTCTAGCTAGAGAGTACTTAGCAGGAAGCTAAATAAGAGTTAGAATATTAAATAAGGAATTAGAGATATTAAATATATAATACCTAATAATATAGTTAGGTTAGATATATTAGATAGCAGCCCCCCTCACCTTATTATTCTTATTACTAAAAGGTAATTTAGAGTAGAGAGGGGGAGTAGGCTTATTATTATTAGTAATAGCCTCCCTCTTCTTATTATCTAAGTTACTATTAGATAACTAGGTATAGAGAGAGAGAATAGGCTTACTAGTACTCTCCTCCTCTATAGATTCTTTATTAGTATACTTAGTAGTAGCCTCTCTCTCCTTACTAGCTAAGTTACTATTAGATAACTAGCTATAGGGAGAGAGAACTAGCTTACTAGTAGCCTCTTTCTTAACTTATTTAGTAAGCTTATACTTATATACCTTTTTAGTAGCATAGTAGGCCTTTTTATAGGCCTTTTTATTAGCTACCTACTAGGCTAAGTTAGAGAGCTTATTAGAAGATATATTTTATAAAATAGTTAGCTATAATTAAAATAATTATTAGAATAGAGATATAATATATATATAATTATTATATAGATATTAGGATTAATATATAGTTATAATATAGTTTTTAGAGAGAGAAAGTAAGAGTAAATAAGCTACCTAGAATTTATAAAAGGTAGTAGGTAGTATACTAACTTAAATAATACTAAGGAAAATTTTTTAATATCTTAGATAGAAGGAGTAACTTTAAAATTAAACCTAGATATGCCTTTCTAAATAAATAATAATATTTAAAGCTATAAAATAGCAATTTAGCAGCTAAATAATCCTTTATAATATATCTCCTTTATTATAAGAGAGTATTTATAGTTAGAGGATCTTATTTATAAAATTAGTTTAGATAGTTATAATTAGAATTTTCTAGCCTATTATAACTTTTTATATATAGTGTTTAGTTATAGTTTATAACTAGGAGGTATATTATAATCTAAGTTATATAGATATAGCTAATCCTAGCTCTGCTAATTAGGTACTGCTAATCTAGGTTCTAGTATGCTTAAGTAAGGTATAGTGGAACAGGATCTAGAATAGATCTATACTAATAGAATAACGTTTCCCTGCTAGTAAATAATAACTTAGCGCCTATACTGCGGAATATACTTTAGGTGTGCTAATTTGCTACTTTATAGTTAGAAGGTTAAGGTTAAATCTATATATATTCTAATAGGTGTTCTAATATACTGTGATATTACCTAATATTACCTTACTTATTTCTATAATATTTTAGGGAAACTAGTAATAGAAACCTATTTTAAAGTAAAAGAGATATATTACCTTACTAAGTTTAATATATATAGGTTAGGTAAATATATATAAATTTTAAAAAGGTAAGTTACTTAGTAGATAAAAGTAGTAATCTCTCTTAGTAGATATTAGATCTTAATATAGTTAATTATAAATATCTATTATAACTTACTTACCTAGTTAGATATTACTATCTTTTATATTTAATATAGTAATAACTACTAAATAATAATAATAATAAACTAAAAAAGAGAAACTACTTATTATACTAACTTAATTTAGAGCAGAGATTTTAATAAACTATTTATAGAGGCTATAAAAAACCTCTCTTAGTACTATAAGCTTCTTAGAACTTCTATTAATATTTATACTCTTTTTTAGAAAAATACTATAGTTAGATCCTAGCTCTAATAGTAGAATTTATAGATATATAGCCTTTAAATAGTAAATTAAGTTAATACCTATATTTATAAAAGTATTATTAATAGTATAATATTAGTAGTAGCTAGAAAAGAGATAGTAAAAAGAAATTAGTTCTAAATTATTACTTAGTATATCTTAAAGATTACTACTAAGTTTATAAAATACTTTATACTCTATAATAATAAATCTTTATAGATACTCTAAGTAAACCTCCTTATAGTAGAGTTATATAGTAATATTAGTAAGATATAGCTTTTAGTATCTAAAACACTCTTCTTTCTGCCTTTTTTTAAAATACTAAAACTTTCTATAAGAACTTTTACTTTATATTATATAGAAAGCTAGATTAGTAAGCCTAATAGTAGGAAATCTACTCCTTATTACTTTAATAAAGCTAGCTTTTATACTATTATAGACCTAGACTTACTAGCTTTTAGTCTCTATAGCACTCTGCTACCTCTTAGTAATAATAACTCTAGCCTTATAAATCTAGTAAGACAGAGCAGTGCAGACAGCCCAGTTTAGAGAGTGCCTAGATAGGTATATTAGTTAGCATATTATAGCAGGACTTTTGCCTTATTAAGGGCAGAAAGGAGGATAGAGGATTATTATTAGTTAGTATTATTATAGTTTATCTTATTATTTAGAAGCTTTTATCACTTTTACTTAATAGTTTATATCTATAATAAGGTTATTATGCTTAGAGAGATTCTTTCCTTTATTCTAGAGCCTCTAGATATAAAGCTATAATATTATAATATTTCTATATAAGTATGTAGAAGTATATAGTTTTATTATTTTTATTTTAAGGTTCTTAGTCTGTTTTAATAGTATCTAGAGGTAGATTCTTCTCTCTTAAAACTTTCTCTATAGTGCTTAAAAGAGAGTATACTTCTATACTATATAAATAGGCTTATATTTAATATAGAACTATAATATATTATTCTAACTACTTAATAGAATAATAACTTTGCAAACTTAGTAGCTTTAATAATAGACTTTATAGAATAATATTTAGAAGTCTCTTTATAGATCTAATCTAAGAAAACACTAAATATAATAGCTATATAGTTAGAGTTTTTAGATAGAAATACTTAAAACCCTGAAAATCTAGCTATAATAGTTTTAGACTTTACTAGATTAAAAAGTTTTCTCTTTTCTTTTTAGTTTTTATAAAAATAGAGCTAGTATCTGCTTTTTATAACTTAAAACCTAATAATTAGTAATAAAGTAATGAATTAATAATACTAGTTAAGCTAATAAGCTTAACTAAGGGGATTTAAGCCTTATCTTAGTTACTATATAGTTAGTATCTATAAGATTAAGGAAATTATAGTATTATATTACTTATAAGAGAGAATAAAAAAGAGTCTATAAACTTATAGATAGAATAGAGGCTATAACTACTTCTAGCTATATTAAGAAGGAGAGTCTATATACTTATAGGAGAGATAGAGGCTATAACTATTTCTAGTCTATAATTTATAATTACTATCTAAAAAGAGAAAGAGGTTAAAGCTCTCTTTTTCTCTATTTACTTAATTATTATAGATTAAATTGCTATATAATTCTTCTCTTTTATTATTAAATAATTTAAATATTAATAAACTTTAATATTAATACTAATATTAAATTATAATAAATTATATTAACTACTTACTATACTATATCTAAGTAATACTCTAAGAAATCTAGGAGAGCTCTTAAAGTTAGTATATCTGCTTTAAACTTTTCTAGTTTTAAGAACTATATTCTAGGTATAGAACCCTTTAAGGGAGCTATATTTAAGAGTATTTAGAAATAAGCCCTTTACTCTATTATTATAGATAATAATAGATCTGAGAAGTCTTTACCTTTATAGTTTTAAAGTGCTAAGATTAGTTATTAGGTTTATATTAGTAAGGATATCTATAATAAGTATAAGAATTATAGAGATATAGCTTTTTTTAAGCTGTAGAGAGTAGGCCTAGATTAATAGCTAGATAAGGTTATATTTATAAAAGCTATTACTATACCTTTTATAGGAGACTTAGCCTCTCTGCTTACTATTAGTATTATAGAAGTAATTAAGAAATTAGCTAAAGCTATATAGAAGTAGCATACTACTACCTAATTATCCCTTATAGTTTAGAGGCTTCTAAGTTTACTAATAATAATATTTCTAACTTTTTTAAGGATTACCTATTCTATACTAAGCTTTATAAGTGAAATAAGGAGAAGATAATTACTCTAATTAGCTAGTACTATATTAAGGCCTATTAGTAAACCTTTAAGAGTATTTCTGTTTAATATAATAATTAGCTCTTTTTTAAGGATAACCTCTATAAGATATATAGTATTATAAACCTAAATACTTATTTAAACTCTAATAAGGAGCTTTAAAGCTTTATTTCTAGACTAGAGATTAATAATTCTAAATATATCTCTAAATTTCTTACTAAGGTTAGTAACCTTTAAGATAGAGTAGCTAAGAGAAAACTATTTATACTATCTAATATAGAGATTAACTATATTATTTTCTATTACTTTTCTGAGCAAACTATAAGATATATTTTAAAAATCTTCTATAAAAACTACTAGAGTTTCCTTTTAGTTTCTTAGATCTAGATAGAGGTTATAATTACTAGATAGGTTTAGTCTTAATAAGTATATATATAATTATAAGGTATTAGAGAGGATATCCCAGCTAGTATACTAGTTATTATACTTAAATATAAGTAATTAAGAATATTATTAGTAAAGGCTAAGCTAAAGGATAAGATAACTAGTACTTCTAACTAAAAGGCTTAAGTAGATAACTTTGCTGCCTGCTTTAAAAATATAGAGATTAAGCAGATTAGAACTAGATACTATACTAATATCTCTTAATATAATTATACTACTAATAAAGTTAGTATATATACTGCTAATATAACTAATACTTAGTTTATATAGGAGCTCTTATAATATAACTATTATAGTAGTAACTCTTATAACTATAGCTTTATATATAGAGGATATAGCTATATAGTTTTTAATTTAAGGAGAAGTAGTTACTTAGACTCTATAAGTCTTAAATCTTACTACTAGCTAAAACCTCTAAGGTTTATAGAAACTATTAACTCTAATACCTACTATACTTATAGTGAGAAAGGATATTTTACTAGGAATTATAAAGCTACTAGAGCCTTTTCTAATATAAAGCTATACTTATTTTATAGAGGCTACTAGTAGATTAGTGCTTTATAAGATCCTCTCTATATCTAGATTTCTAATAAAGAGATTAATAAAGGCTGCTAATAAGACTAGTATAACCTAATAATTATTTCTTTTCTAATTCTTATAGCTAGTATAGATAAAACTAAGTAGCTAGAAGCTAGTATTCTTATTCTTTATAGATACTTTCTAAGCTTTTAGGGAGTTAAATTCCAGCTTAAGAGCTATAAGTAGTCTAATAAGTATATCTAGTATACTATATAGGGAACCTTAAGGCCCCTAATCTTTGCTTTAGCTATAAAAACCCCCCCTACTAGTATAGTAATCTTAGATACTATTTATAATATCCTTAATATCTATATGCTAGCTTCTAGTATCCTAGCTATAGTTCTCTCTATAGATATAGATATTAATACTATAACTAGATTATAAACTTAAAACTACTATATAACTTCTTATCTTACTACTAGATCTAAGAAGAGGGTTTATATTATAGACCTAAATATAGCTTATTTTTCCACTCTACTCCTAGAGTCTTATATTAAGGAAGTTATAGATAAGGATAAGAATATCTTAGTTAATAATAGCCTCTTAGAAGCTGCTAAGACTCTTTAATCTAAGTTTTTTATTATAATATTAGAAGGCTAAATTCTTACTAAAAACCTATAAGCTAAGTAAGTAGATAGGAAAGTTACTATATCTAAATCCTTTTTTTACTAGGTCTAGTATAACTATAATAATATAGTTTATAAGTATATAAAGCTAGTTATCTAAAACTATTTCTAGTAGAATAGTAATTAATAGCTAGATATATTTATACTTATAGAGAGAGATCTACTTAGCTATATTATAAAAGCTCCTAGATTAAGCAGCTAGCTTATATAGAAAATTAGATATTAGAATAATATATAGGTAGATCTAACTCTTATATCTTAGTATAAAGCACTCTTATAGATAGAGATTAGTGCTATTAAGGCCTATATTTAAGTCTAAGTTTATAAAGAGAAGGCTATAGCAGTTTAGATACTTTATAAAGCTGCTATACTAGACTAAGAGTAGGGTTTAGATATAATCCTCTTTTACTTAGTATTCTACCTAACTCCCTTTTTTTTAACTAGTATCTTTTCTCCCTTTATAGATATAATTTATAGTTTCTAAGCTTTTATAAGTAGTCTAGTACTTTCTATCTTTAGTTAGCTATCTCTTTATAGTATAGTAGGTATTAATATAATAGATATTATTCTGTCTAATACTTAACCTAAAGAGAACCTTAATATACTAGTTACTTTTCTTAATAATTTAGTAGAATACCTATATTATATTATAATTACCTACTAGTATAGAATCCTCACTATATAAGACTTTATTATATTATACTTCTAGGTTATTATAAGGATTAGTTAGTCTATATACTTAGAGTAATATAGGATTATTAATACTAATATTATTATTAATATTATCTCTGAGAAATATATTAGCTATAATAGTATATAGAAGAGTGTTATTTCTATATATCTTAGAGTTTAAGGCTTTATAGATATTTAAGCTATAGTAACTTTTAAGAGTATTATAGTTAAGGATATTTATATTAGTAGCTATTATATATCTAATATATCCTTCTTTATTAGCCTATATAGTAAGATATCTAAGAATATAATTCTTAGAGCTCTATTTATTATATATACTAGGATAATACTAGAATATTTACTAACTTAGATAATTAGTATCTTTTAGACTAGTAATTAGAAGATCTATATTTCCTTAATATTTTATATTTTAGTTTTTACTAGCTACTTTACTACTATTCTCTCTAATCTTACTAGCTTCTCTTATACTTAGTAAGTCTATTTAATTTCTATAGAGGAGGGAAAATAGAGGCTATTACTATAAATTCTAATATAGTAGCTAGCTTAGTAATTATCGAAATTAATAGATAACTAAGTAAGAGTTTATAATTATAGTTTTATAACTAGAAAAGGTAGCCTAGCCTATATATATTAGAGGAGGTAATACTTATAGTAAAAGCTAATTTACTAAAAGGTTTTAACTTTTTAATCTAAGAGAAATTAGAAGAGAATAAAGAGGTTTTAGTAATATTTAATAAGAATAGTAATATCTTCTATATAGTACTTAAAGTTTCTCTTAAATAGGCTATTATACTAAGAACTAAAGTAATTATCTAGGCTATTTTAAAATTATAAAGATATACTTCTAAGTGCTAATTCTATAAAGATAAGTAGTATCTTAACTATTATAAATCTTTTTTAAAGGAATCCTATAGATATTACTACTAGAAGAAGAGAAAAGAAGCTAACTATATAGATTCTAACTATATATCTAGCTATAAGATAGAGGAGATCTTAATATTTCTAACTAATATTCTAAGCAAACCTCTCTTTTTTTAGAAATAAGGTAGAGATAGAGACTAGCTAATCTATTAGTAAAAGGAAGAGCTAATCCCTACTAAGCTATATAATAGTACTAAGGTTATATTATTTAGAATAGCTAAGTACCTCCTTATATATAGTAGAGCTACTCTTTTTAAAGATTAGAAAACTACTATTAGTATCTTTAATATAAGAAAACCTAAGTATACTAAAGCTCTTAGCTATATAGTTAAGGGATTTTACTCTAATATTTAGAAGTATTATAAAGACTAAGTAATATATAAAACTAACTTACTAAAGTTTATAACTAATAAAAAGCTTTAGTAACTTCTCCTTTTTACTAAAATATACTTCTTACTTTTTATAAATCTATTTAACTTAAAATAGGAAATAAGATTTAATATAGCTAATATCTAGATATACTATTAGTTTTATTAGAGAGAGAACCTCCTAGAAAAGGTTTTAATAAAAATCTAGGATAAGTTAAGAACTAATTATATCTATAATAACACTCTATCTTTTATATATAGAGAGGTTAATATAATATATAAGATAAAAGATAAGAAAGTCTAGCTAGTTAATAACTTACCTTTTAATAGCTTAGTATTTAAAAGAGACCTAGAGTAGAAGTTAAAAGCCTAGATAAAAGTAAAAGAAAATCTTAGATTAGTATTAGAAAGTATCTTTATAAACCTTATCTAATTAAAGTTTTTAACTATTTCTAAGAGGGAGTAACTTATAGTAGAATAACTTAATAAGATCTTAGTAATAATAGACTATCTTAACTTAAAAAAGAAAAAGCTCCTCTTTAAAGTTCTAAGTAATAGAGAGAAGGCTCTTATATAGAGTTTTAAATATTATAGATCTATTTATCTATTTATAGCTCCTCTATAAGTAATTAGAGTTATTCTTTATAAAGCTTAGTAAGTAAGAAGTATATTAATCTTAAAGGCTTTAAAGGGTAATATAATAATAATTCTAAAAAATAAGCTAAAAAAAAGTATCTTTAAGTAAAGTTATATAGCCTACTAAAATCCCTTTTTTCTAGTTAGAAAGAAGAATAGAAAGATATATTTTATTAGTTCTATAACTAAGATTAATATTATTACTCTATATAATATAGCTCTACTCTCTTTTAGTAATAAGTTCTTAGAGGGCTTTATAATATACTAGCTTCTCTTACTATTAGATTTCTTTTCTAGATATAACTAAGTTCTATTAGATCTATATAGCTATAATATTATAACCTTTATAATACTAATTAGCCTCTTTTAGATATATATTTTGCTTTAAGAAGCTACTAATTTTATAGCTTAGTTTATAAAAGTTATAATATAAATCCTATATAACCTAATTCTAACCTGCTATAAAGCTTTCCTTAATAATATAGCTATTAAGAGCCCTACCTTAAAGTATAATAATAAAGAAGTTTCTAGTTATTCTAGACTATATAGATATATCCTAGAATATATCTAGAATATTAATAAGGTTCTTATTAATATTAAGTTAGCTAGCTATATTATTACTATTAAGAAATTATAGTAGGCCTAGTAATCTATTACTATTATAGGGTATATTTATAGTACTAATAGCTAAAGACTAGAGGAATTAAAGATTATTAAGATTAGAGAATAGGAGGTTTATAATAATCTTACTAATCTTAGATCCTTTCTTAGTATTATAATATTTTATTAGGTTTAGGTTTAGAGATTTTTAGCTATAGCTAGGCTACTTATAGCACTCTTAAAAAAGGATACTCTATTTAAATAGGATTAGTCTTAGTAATTAGCTATAAATACTTTTAAGGACTAACTTATCTCTGCTCCTATTCTTATTAAGTTTAACTATAATACTAATATAGGTAAAATCTACTTTATAGTTAATACTAGTAGTCTTAGTTAGAGTACTATTCTTAGTTAATATATTAATAGTAAGTATATAGTTTCTAGATATAAGAGTAGCTTATAGGCTAGTATAGAGCTAAACTATAATACTAAAAAGAAGAAGTTAAGAGGTATACTTAAAGCTCTTAAATAAGTTTGCTTTTATCTCTATAGTTACTACTTTATACTAGAAATAGATACTAAGACTCTTATTACTTAGCTTAATAGTGTTACCTCTAACCTATCTAGAGCTCTTATTATCTAATAGATCTTATAGATTTATATATTTAACTTTAAAGTTAAGCACCTATCTAAAAGCTAGAATATTATAGCTAATAGATTATTTTATAAATCTAGTAGACTATTAGATAAGCTTAACTAGAATATTAAAGGAGAGATTAATAACTAGATTAATAAATAGATCTTCTTTATAAATCTAATTACTATCTCTTTTTTTAATAAAGTACAGGTAGATAGAAATAGAGTTTACTCTACTAAAATCCTCACTATTAAAGTTAATAATATTTTATAAAAGTTTCTAAGACTTATAGATATCTCTAATACTATACTAGATAGCTCTTTATACTAGAATTACTACTTATAATAAATTGCTTACTATCTTAGTACTTTAAGATAGCTAGATAGAATTAAGCTTAGTCTATACTATAAGTTTAAAAAGGAGGCTAGGAAATTCTTCCTAAAGAATAAGTTATTATTTATATATTCTAATATATATAAGCCTATTCTATAATAAGTTATAGATAATTTATAGACCTAAACTAAGCTTATTATAAAAGCATACTAAGAGAGTAGGTATAGGAGATATAATATAGTTATTAAGTAGTTAGTAGAGTAGTATTACTAATATAGCTTCTATTAATAAGTTAGTAAATAAGTTTATACTTATAAAAATTATTAAAAGTATAAGCCTAGATATATAGATAACTCTTACTACTTCTTAGTGCTTTTAGAGCTGCTATTTACTTATATAGTGCTAGATATATAGAAGGTTAGTAAATAGGATATAGTTAAAGCCTAATACCTCCTAACTAGATAGGTAGAAGCTTAGTAAATATAGTAAGCTAACTCTTACTATATTACTAAGTTTATATAGGAGGATATTATTTATTACTATAAGCTTTATAGTATGCTTATTATTAATAGAGGCCTAGAAAATAAGGATATAGTTATTAAATTTAATTATAAGTATAGACTTAAGTAGAAAGTTACTACTACTTATAATCTATATACTAATAGCACTATTAAAGTTAGCTACTAAACTATTATATATATCTTTACTACTTAGATAAAGAATATAAGTAAGGACTTCTAGCTATCCTTTTAAGCTATACTATTTACTAATAGGACTTTTATTAGAGCCTTAACTAGCTATAGCTCCTTCTATCTACTTTATAAGTATAAAGCTATAACTCTAATAGAGACCTTTATGCTAACCTAGAGAGTGCTAGTATAAAACCAGGTAATAATATCTAAGAAGAAGCTTCTTATATAGATAAGAGCTTTTAAATAGCTTAATAAAAACCACACTACTATATAGAAGATAATTATAGCCTAGTATAAGCATATTATAGATAGGTTTAATTACTAGAAATACTATATCTTATATAGTTAGGAATTAGGAGTGGGTAACCTTATTCTAGTATTTAATATTAAATAGTATATAAATAAGTTTTTAGATACTAAGCTTAACTACTATTAAAAAGGCCCCTTTAGGATCTATTTAAAAGCTTTTAATAATGCTTTATATTAGCTTAAAACCCTTATAGAGGACCCTTTTTATAGATTAGCTTATACTAGAAACTACTTAAAGAAGTTTATTAAGGCTCTAGAAGGTGTTTAGAAACTAAAAGATATTAACTAGTATAGACTTAACTTTATAGACTAACTTAATAAGATTTACCCCACCTATAGTTACCTCTATTCTAATAAAGATAATAAAGAAGAAGTAGAGAAACCTTTTACTAACTCTAATAATACTAACCCTCTATTAATAAGTAATCTAGATAGTAATATTCTATAGCAAATTATATACTTAGTAGTATATTTATAAGTCTTAAAAGAGGCTTTTAACTAGATAAGAGTAATATAGGAACTTTATATAAAGCTTTAGCTATTTAATCTAGTTAGAAATAGTTAGTATACTAAAATAGAGAATAATATAGTATAATCTACTAGAATTAGCACTATTATAGAGAAATATACTATTTTATATTTATAATAGATAAGGCTTATACTCTTAGAGGGAGCCTTACTATACTCTCTGCCTTAATTACTTAACTGCAATTTTCTAGCTTAGTATATTAAAATAAACTATAGGGATAATACTAAGGCTAGCTTACTTATATCTATATTATTCTACTTACTATTTAAGTTTACTCTTATACTCTTATAGTTCTAATCTTACTAATACTAGTAATATCTAGCTTAAATACTATAGTTATATTAAGGATTATACTACTAAGGTTACCTCTATACTTATAGTAAGTCCTGCTATATAAAACCTATTAGAAGCATACTATAACCTTTCTAGTAATTAGTATACTCTATTTCTCTCTATTACTACTTAGATATTTTATATCTTATTCTCAAAGATCTCTCTTTATAGCCTCTTACTTTAACTAAATAGCCTCCTACTTTAAGTACTAAGTTCTAGCTTATTATTACTTAGAAAGTCTTTAAGTTATAGTTTAACTTTAATAGTTTAGCTATATCTATAATATCTAGCTAGTTATTTTTATACTACTCCTAAATTAGACTTCTATACTTAGCATTTTAAGGAAAATATATCCCTATATAATATTATATTATTTTATATTATCTATCTACTCTTTTTTAGTTTCTGCTCCTATAGTAATTACTCACCTATTTTATATTTATAATAATGTTTTTGCTCTTAAATTAACTCTTTACTTATCCTCTTATATAACTATAGCTTTATATAGGTAGTTAGATTAGTAAGTTTTTCTAGCTATAAATAGTTATATTATTAAAGAAACTAGAGATAAAAGAACTCTCCTACCTATATTTTAAGATACTCTATTATATTAGAAAAGCATTATTATAGCTAGTTAATTTTACCTAATTTACTAAAACTTTATATAATTCTTCCTAGCTTTTTCTGATTTCTCCTATATTACTTTATATAAAGTATATATATTAAAGTATTTTAAGGCTAAATAAGGAGGATTTTATTTATTAATTTATATTTTTAGGTTTATAAAGACTACTAAGTATATAGAATATTATATTAGTTCTTCCTTTTTCCCACTCTTCTCTTTTAAATCCTAGTTAGGATTTTAAGCTACTCCCTCTTATTAGGAGTAGAAATATCTAAATTAGCTAGAGGGTAACTAATAAGGATAAATAGTAACCTTAACTTATACTCCTTTAATTAAATCTTATAGTACTTTATTATAGTTTTAAATCCTAGATAAGTTACTCTAGACCTCTCTATAGTCTGCTAGTTAATCTAGAACTAAGTAACTACCTCCTTAAATTTACTACTCTATTATTTTAGATTATCTATATTATAGCTAAAAGCCTTATAGTTTCCCTTAAAGTTAAAGAAATACTTAGAATCTTATTTATAGTAAAGATAGTTAGTATAAGTATTACTAAGTATACTTATATACTTAAAATATAGCTTATAGATCTAAGCTCTAGTAGTGTTATTATAGAGAGAGTAAGTATACTACTTATAACTACTATAAGAAACTATATTATAACCTCTATTAGCTTAAATATAGAAGCTATAGCTAACCTTAAATCTATTAGAATTAATTATCTTTACTAGTTAAAGTTTAAAGATATCTATAACTACTAAGATAATAAAAATATACTTATAGAATAGTAATCTCTTCTCTATTATACTTTAGTAATAAGAACTAGTATAAGCCTCCTAAAACTAATAAATAATAATCTTATAGTTATTTAAAAATAGGACTTTTATATAGAAGTCTATTTTCTAGTATAGCTAGAAAGGCTCTAAAAGCTTAAGTAAGTACTATATAAAGAATACTATAACCTATATAAGAAAGTTAGTAAATATATAAAATAAGAGCTAAAAAGGTAAGTTTACTTACTATAAAGGAGTTAATAAAAAGCTTAATATATAGAGGGGAGTTATAGTCTCTCTTATTAAAAACTAGTTTATTTATAAAAAGCTAGAAGATATACTTTCTTAGCTAAGTTAGTATATAAGAATTATTAGGATTTCTAATAGAAGCTATAACTAATAAGTATTAAAGAAGGCTTAAGGTTATACTTTATAGATATAAAAGAGGGATTACTATTTCTATTATATTATAGAGAAAGAAGAAAAAAGCTAGAGAGAGCTAGAAGAGATTTAGTTATATAATCTAGTTACTCTATCTCCTATTAAATTATTTACTTAAAGGGTTAAGCCTTTTTTATAGTTAAGATTAATTAGATAAGAAAAGGAGTTAACTTTTATAACTACCTCCTCTTACTATCTATTTTTATTCTATCTCTTTATTCTAGTTAGTTAATAATTAATAACTAATAGCCTGCTCTCTTTAATCTATATATAAATAACTACTTTATTTCTCTTAATATAAATAGATTTAACCTATTAATAATTAATTTAGTATTATAGCTTAACTTAATTTATATTTTAAGCTCTTATTATAGATATTTAAGTATAAATTTCTATTCTAACCCACACTTACCTATATATAACCCTCTCTTTATAATATTATAGATTTTTACCCTCCTATACTACTTATATAATCTTCTCTCCTTATTAAAAGCTTTAATTAAGTCTATAATTACCTCTATTTATCCTATCCTTAATAATATCTTTATCTAAGAGTTTCCCTACTAAAATTACTAATATCTAGGTTAAGGAAGTATTTCTTATTACTATTTTAGAGAAGTCTTCTTAAAAGAGAGATAAGTAGAATAGTAAGCTTTTAGAAACTATAATTATATTTACTAACTTTACTCTCTTTAAGAGAACTCTAAATATTCTAGCTATAAAAATTAATAAGTAGCACTTAGCTAGATAGATACTTCCTTCTTACCTCTAATTTCCTCTTAAGCTAAATAAAAACCTTAAATATAAAGAGCTTTAGTAGCTTTATTTTAATATCTCTATAGCTTAACTCTATATTTATCTCTAATAGTTTTAACCTACTAAATCTTAATAATTAGACTAAGTTAAAGAGAATAAAGAAGAGCTAGTTATTATAGTTAACTTATTTAATCTATAAGGAACTATTTAGACTAAAACTTCCCTTTTAGCTTTTAATATAGAAACTAGTTTTTAACTTTTTATTTATAACCTCTCTAATAGAATTAGCCTTATTAAATAATATTATACCTCTATTAATACTAGAATTAAAGATAGTAGAGCTACTATATAGAAAAGCTAGCTTATTATACTTATTCTCTAATTACTAGCTAAGAAGAGTGCTAGTAAAAAAGTAGTTTTTTACTCTACCTTATTTATTAACTAACTTTTAAGCTTTTTCTATTTCTATAATAACTTCTAGTATAATAGAAAGGCAAAGTTATATTTTAAAATACTAATTAGATCTATAATAGCTATTTATAAGCTTCTTAATAGTATAATATCTATCCTTAAACACTTAGTTAAAGTTATTTATATACTCTAACTCTAAGAAGGATAGCTATAAATATTAGATATACTCTGCCTTAAATAGCTTTACTACTATATATAACTAAAATTAGCTAAATACTAAGTTAGTTCTTCCTTTAAAAAGATCTTTAATATATAGATAAATTAAATTACTTCTAAGTTTTATAATAAGGATCTAGATATAGATAGTATAGTCTTTTTAACCCTATTAAAGACTATTAATAAAGCTAAGTATATTAAAAAGATTATCTCTCTACTATATAATAAGAAGATTTAGAAGATAATCTATACTTAGAACTTTATAGTCTCTAACTTTATATCTATAGATAGATTAACCTTAGTATAGCTCTATCTTAGATATTTTAAAATACTTAACCTTAACCTTAAAGTATCTATACTTAATATTTAAGTTATAGAAGCTTTTATACCTATTAATATACTTATTAAGCCTTTTATAAACCTAAATCTAGGTTTATTTAAGAACTATAATACTAAGATAAGAGATATTATTAATAATTACTCTATAGTTAACAGTATATAGAACTATATTTACTAGAATAAAATTATTACTACTATATACTAAGAAAATAGATAAATAGGAGAGAGGACTTTTAACCTTTATAATAATAAGCCTTCTCTTTATCTAAGTTATAGCCCTTACTATATAGATAACCCTAGATAACTAATCTATATTAATAATCTTTATAGTAGCCTAAAACCTCTAGTTATAAGCCTAGCTAGTAATCTAGAACCTCTAAAAAATAAGATAGAGAAAAAGAGAGTATCTAACTAATATATTAAGTTAAGTTAGAATACTATACTATCTTTATAGATCTAATTCTACTATAGGTTTAATATAACTAGAAAATAGACTAAATAGCCTCTATTAGTTATTTAATATTATCTTACTTATCTCTATAATATTTAAGAGAAATTAGTAATAGAAACCTATTTTAAAGTAAAAGAGATATATTACCTTACTAAGTTTAATATATATAGGTTAGGTAAATATATATAAACTCTAGAAAGATAAGTTACCTAGTAGATAAAAGTAATACCCTCTCTTAGTAGGTACTAGATCTTAATATTACTAATTATAGATACCTATTATAATCTACTTACCTAGTTAGATATTATTATCTTTTATATTTAGTATAATAGTAACTACTAAGTAATAATAATAATAAACTAGGAGAGAGAAACTACTTACTATACTAACTTAATTTAAAATAGAGATTCTAATTAACTATTTATAGAAGCTATAGAGAACCTCTTCTAGTACTATAAGCTTCTTAGAGCCCCTATTAATATTTATACTCTTTTTTAAAAGAATACTATAGTTAGATCCTAGCTCTAATAGTAGAATTTATAGATATATAGTTTTAGAGTAGTAGATTAGATTAAAGCTTATATTTATAAGGGTATTATTAATAGTATAGTATTAGTAGTAGCTATAAAAGGGATAGTAAAAAGAAATTACTTTTAAATTATTATCTAGTATATTTTAAAGATTACTACTAAGTTTATAAAATACCCTATACTCTATAATAATAAGCCTTTATAAATACTCTAGGTAGATATTCTTATAGTAAAGTTATATAGTAATACTAATAAGATATAGCCCCTAAAACCTAGAATACCCTCCTTTCTACCCCCTCCTAAAATACTAAAGCTCTCTATAAGGACTTTTACCTCTTACTATATAGAAGGCTAGATTAGTAAGCCTAATAGTAGGAAACCTACCTCTTATTACCCTAGTAGGGCTAGCTTCTATACTATTATAAACCTAAACTTACTAGCTTTTAGTCTCTATAACACTCTACTACCTCCTAGTAATAATAACTTTAGTTTTATAGACTTAGATTTAACTCTATCTAACCCTTTTATTTTACTAGCTAAACTACCTAATACTAGATAAAATATAACCCCTTTATATCCCTCTACTCTAGTATTATACTAAACTATTATTACTAGGAAATATCTCTTATATCTAGCTTTATCTAATATTCTTAAGCCTATCTATAATAGCTATAAGGACTATATTATAGAGTAAGTTAACTACTAGTAATAGATTAAAGATAATATCTCTAAGAGTAACTATAGCTATTACTTTTTATAGTTACCTAACTAATATAGTTAGGGATAATATAAGTAAGGCTTAGATTAGAATAAGGCTTATAAGCTTATAGAAAATAGGCCTGGATAATAAAGACTAGAATAGTATAACTATAGAAAGAAGTGATTAGGTTTACAATAACCTAGAAAGAGCAATTAAGTAGTATAGAGAGTACCTTTTCCTTTATAAATAGTAGTTTTTATTTATATAATTTTTCTTTAGTATATAGTCTTTCTTATAGAATATTAAGGTAAGACTATAGGGGATAATTAAGATAGAGTAGTATAGATAGCCTAGTTTAGAAAGTACCTAGATAGATATATTAGTTAGCATATTATAGTAGGACTTTTACCTTATTAAGGGCAGAAAGGAAAATAGAGGATTATTATTAGTTAGTATTATTATAGTTTATCTTATTATTTAGAAGCTTTTATCACTTTTACTTAATAGTTTATATCTGTAATAAGGTTATTATGCTTAGAGAGATCCTTTCCTTTATTCTAGAGCTTCTAGATATAAAGCTATAATATTATAATATTTCTGTATAAGTGTGTGGGAGTATATGGTTTTATTGTTTTTGTCTTAAGGTTCTCAGCCTGTTTTACTAGATTTAACTCTATTTAACCCTTTTATTTTACTAGCTAGACTGCTTAATACTAAATAAAATATAACCCCTTTATACCTCTCTATTCTAGTACTATACTAAACTATTATTACTAAAAAATATCCTCTATATCTAGCTTTATTTAATATTCTTAAGTTTATTTATAATAGCTATAAGAGCTATATTATAAAGTAAGTTAACTACTAGTAATAGATTAAAAATAATATCTCTAAGAGTAACTATAGCTACTACTTTTTATAGCTACCCAGCTAGTATAGTTAGGAATAATATAAGTAAGATTTAGATTAAAATAAGGCTTATATATTTATAGAGGATAGGTTTAGATAAAAAAAACTAGAATAGTATAACTATAGAAAGAAATAATTAGGTCTATAATAACTTAGAAGGAGTAATTAAGTAGTATAGAGATTACTTTTTCCTTTATAAATAGTAGTTTTTATTTATATAATTTCTTTTTAGTATATAGTCTTTCTTATAGGATATTAAGGTAAGACTATAGGGGATAATTAAGATAGAGCAGTATAGATAGCCTAGTTTAGAGAGTGTCTAGATAGGTATATTAGTTAGTATATTATAGTAGAACTTTTACCTTATTAAGAGCAGAGAGAAGGATAGAGGATTATTAATTAGTATTACTATAATTTATCTTATTATTTAAAAGCTTTTATTACTTTTACTTAATAGTTTATATCTATAATAAGGTTATTATGCTTAGAGAGATCCTTTTCTTTATTCTGGGACCTCTAGATATAAAGCTGCACTATTATAATATTCCTATATAAGTGTGTGGGAGTGTGTGGTTTTGTTGTTTTTATCTTAAGGTTCTTAGCCTGTTTCAGTATTAGGTTTATTAAAGTAATAGCTAGAAAAAAGTTTACTATAGTATTAGTTTTAGCTATATTAATAATTTATACGTAAAATAAGTTAAGAAATAAAAAAGAAGTAGATACTTAGAGAGTGGAAAGAGCTAATAATAATATAGATAAAGATTTAAAGTAAATATTAAGAGAGAAGAGCAGGTTATATATTTAAAGTCTGCTTAAGTAATATCAAAAAGAGGTTAAGGTTTATTTCTAAGTAGACTATTTATAGTCTCTAATAGAAATATCTAAATAGAAAGAGAAGGAGTAAATTATACTACTTTAAATTAGTATAAATAACTAATTTAGAAATATAACTAACTCTATATAAGACAATAATAAAGTAGTAATATTCTAAACTTAATACTATCTCAATATAAATAATAACTATAGTTTAGCTAAATCCTATTTCTTAATATTATATATTTAACCTCTAATAAAGAGAAAGAGTAAATAGAACTAAAATAATATTATAAATATCTATTTTTTATATTTAATATTATATATATAACTGACTACGTAAATAAATAGTTATCTACTTAATTAACTTTAGTTCTTATCTAGCTAGCCTAGCTTAGTATAATCTAACTAATAGATTTTAGCTTTTATAATACTATTTAATAAATAAAAGTAATTCTTAGTCCTTCTATTTCTATTATAAAGACTAGTAGTTTTACTAAAGAAATAAGATAGGTAAGTTAACTTAAGACTATCTATCCTACTATTTACTACTTAATTATTTTTATACCTTTCTACTCTACTATTTACTACTTAATCCTTTTTGTAATATATTATTATCCCTTTTATTTTATAAAGTTTTTCCCTTCTCTAAAAAAGAAAGTATTATTATTAAACCTTAAATTTTATAAAAATAAAATAGCTAAACCTTTTATAATATCTAGCTTTATAGCTAATAAGTATTTTTTAAAAGAGCAGTATATTCTATATTCCAACCTTATTTAGCTAAACCTAGTAGCTTTTAATACTCTTACTTATTATTACTAAATAGAGAGGGTTTTACTATAGTTAAGTAACCTTAGTTAGTAATAACCTTAATAACTTTATATAATCTATTCTTTAGAAGCTTCTATAGTAAGAACTATATTATTAGTAATATAATATCTCCTAGTTTTTATATAAGAAGCTAGCACTCTATTATTTTAGAAAGTCTTAAGTAAGAAGTACTACCTTAGATATTAATTAATATTATTAATAAATAAGAAAGTATACTAATTATAGAAAGGTATAAATCACTAGCCTAGATAATATATAGCTTATTTAAGAAACCTAGTTTATATAATAAGGATCTCTATTATAAGCTCCTTTTTTCTAAGCTTTTATAGAATAAGTTTATAGCTATTATAAGCTACTACTTAAACTTTTACTATACTTAGATAATATATAAGATAATACTTTTCTATAATAATTAAGAAATTATAAATAGTATTATAGAATATAAAGGGGAGTTTTAGTAGGTAATTTAAACTATATTATCTTTAGTTTCTAAGTTTATTAATATTATTTAAGAATTAGATAAATATTCTATTATATAGAAGCTTTAAAATAGTTAATCTTTCTATAATAAATATTAACTTTTTGCTAGGCTTATTATATTTCCTACTATTAACTTACTAAAGAGTAATATCTTAATATCTAAGCCTAAGGTATTTATATCTATCCTAGTAAAATAACCTAGAAGAAAATAAACTATTTTACCTATTTATACTAAAGAGCTTCTTATTATTTAGGATAAAGAGAGTATTAATAATAAAGCTAAGAATATTATAACTAACTCTATTACTATAAAAGTTAATAAGTTTATAAACTAAGATATTAATAATATCGCAATGCGGTTCACAGCACTCTTAGCCTTATAAGGCTGCAGTGGCTGTGCGCTATAGCGTGCAATTATATAATTGCACACTATAGACTATTTTACTGCACTTTCTGCACACACTACTCTATAACTAAGATAGTTACTCCTTATAACTTACTCTTACTCCTACCTATAGCTTATAATAGTTATAAGTCTAGCTTTATAGCTTATAAATACCCCTCTAACCTCTCTAAGCCTAGAAAAGGGTAAGTAGCTTTTCTCCTATAACCTTTTATCTATTTAAAAATAACCTTATAATACTTAAAAACCTTTTTAAAATATCCTTATAATAATAGCTATATACTTTTTAATAACCTTCTCTCTAGAAGCAAAGCTCTAGAGCTCTGCTAACTAGCCTTACTAGTATCTTAACCTATACTTATCTATATAAAATAAGAGTATTTAGAAGTATCTTAATTCTAATAGCTCTAATACTAGAAAGCCTTCTAATACTTTTAAGAGTACTCTAACTATTTAGGAGTTTATAAATAAGTATAATAACTACCTCTAAGCTAAGTATAAGGCTAATCTTAGTAAATATAAAGCAGCTTTTTAGAAATAAAAGGAGAATCTCTCTTAGATACTTTATAAGACTACTAAGTATAATAACTCTATTAATATTATTAAGAGTAAGGAGTCTAATACTTCCTAATAAGCTAGTAGAGCAGGTCTTACTACTTTAAAGCTTATAAAGCTAATCCTACTAACCCCTATTAAGTATAAGGATATCTAAGATAAGTAGAGCAATATACTTAAATATCTTTCTATTAATAGTATAAACGTCTTATTATAAATTACCTTATACTATAACTATTAAATACTTATCTATTAGACTATTAATATAGTTTACCTTAAAATAGTAGAAATAAAGCTTAATAATAAAAATAATAAGTTCTAGATTAACCTTTAAAATATACTCTATCTCCTTAAATAGTAACTTATCTACTCTAATAATAGTATATAAAAATAAGTATACTAAGATTATAAGAATATTTTAAAGTATACTAAATATACTACTTAGCCTACTAAGTAGTATAGAGAGTAATACTATCTCTATAAGCTAGTAGTAAGCTAGAATATCACTAATACTAAGAGAAGTTATAGCAGATATACTTTTCTTAAAGTAATATACTATAAAATAGCTTCTACTTAGACCTAGAACTAGCTAGATTTAGTTATCTAAGTAGAAGAGATTAGAATACTTTACCTCTTACTTAAAGAGCTTAGAATTATTCTTACTACTAAGATTTATAATAAGCTAGCTTCTATTAAGAGTTCTAGTAAATTACTTAGAGTATATACTACTCTTATAGGCTGCTCTAACTTAGAGGATCTACTTTAAGCCTTATAGACTGCTTTAGATACTTCTTTTCTAGTAGTAATATCTAATAAGATTTCTAGCTGCCCCTATAAATAAT
This sequence comes from Colletotrichum neosansevieriae, assembly GCA_036785495.1. Classification (NCBI taxonomy): domain Eukaryota; kingdom Fungi; phylum Ascomycota; class Sordariomycetes; order Glomerellales; family Glomerellaceae; genus Colletotrichum; species Colletotrichum neosansevieriae. The sequence continues at coordinate 80,174 of JAVHLV010000224.1, read as the reverse complement.
ACTATAGATAAACTCTATAAAACTATAGCTATAATTAATAGATATTTATAAGCTTACTAAAAGATAGCTTTAAGAACTATAAGATATTAAAGGATAAAGCATAGTATATATAGAAGATAGTAATATTCCTATAGTAGAGCTATATCTATAATAACCTTATATATATAGAGTAGATTATAAAGAAATCTTAGAAGAGTAGTTAGTACTTATCTAACTATAGCTATAGTAGATACTATAATAGTAGCTAGAGCAGGTATAGTAATAGGAGTAGTACTAGTAATAAAGAGTAACTTTCTAATAATATTTTCTGCTATATTATTAACTAAAGCCTTCTTAAAGATAAAAGCTAAGTAATCTAAGTTTATTTTATAGTATTTATGTTCTTTAAGGGACTATATACTCTCTCTAATAGTATTATTCTAGATAATTATAGGGCTCTCTATATTATTAATAATAAGAGAAAGCTAGTTTCTAGCACCTTTATATATTTATATAATAATAAGGTGATTAAAGTTAGTAGTATAAGCATACTAATTATTAGGAGGGATACTTAGATTATCTAGTATATATTTAAAAACACCTTAATAGGTAAAAAGAGCACTCTAACCTTAAATAATATTACTATTATTAAAAATATATATATTAATATTATCTTAGAAGCACTTCTCTTTAAGACAGGTATCTAGTATAATAGCTATAACTACTCTCTATAGTTTAGTAAGCTGGATAAGTCTACTTATATAAAGCAGCTACTATATAAGAGTAATCTAGTCTTCTTTAAATATAACTCTATCTCTATCTACCTATCTAGTCTAAGTATTTCTATAAATAGTATAGGTATTATAGCTCTCTTAAATAACTAGAAGCTAATATACCCCTTATACTACTATATAGCTAAAAGGTTTAATAATATATAACTATAGCACCTCTAAGCTAGTTATCTAGGCTAGAGCGCTCTTAAATACCTTATATATAATACTTAGAGAGTAAGGATTAAGACTCTATTATATATTTAATATAAATTCTATGCTTAAGTATATACTTAGCAAGTTATCTTATATAGTATATCTAAGACTAGATCTCTCTATTTCTACTATTATATAGCTTAGAACCTCTTTAACTACTAAAAGCTTAGTAAACTATATACTTAGATATTTCTTATTAAAGATAAGTATAGCAGAAAACTCTTTAAAATTCTCCTAGTCTTAAAAGAGCATAATAAAGTATTTAAGGTATTCTAGATATTTAAATACTAGGTATAAAGATAGTAGGGACTTACTATCTATAAGATCTGCTATAATATTAAGTATACTATTATTACTATATAAGGCTTTACTTAGTATAAATAATAGATAGAGAAGCTTAGAATTAATCTTAAGCTTCTACTAGTAAATACTAAGAAGCCTATAAATAGCAGAAAGTATAGTAGCTTAGAAATTATTTTAAAAGCACTTATAATACTAACTGCTGCTTACCTGCTAAAATACCTTATCTTAGAGGCTTAGAGAGTAGTAGTCTTTATCTTTAATATTAGCTTATATACTATAAATAACTAGTAAAGCTCTATTTAGATAGAACTTAAGTAGTTCTAGAACTACTTCTAATAGTAGTAACTAGACTTTACACTTACTATATACTAAAACCTATACCTATACTAGAGAGGCTTATATACTTATAGCTATAGAGCTTACCCCTTTAAAGAAAGTTATAAAAAAGGTATTAGGAGACACTATTATAAGGTTAACCCTAGAACCTATCTTAGATATCTTATAGGATATATACTAGAAATATATAACCTATATAGGATCTGGGTTTCTATGCTTAACTAGGTTATTATTATATATACTTTAATAAGTTAAAATTCTACTTTCTAGATAATAAGAAGGAGGCTATAGATATCTAGAGCGCCTAGATAATTATTAATAAGGTTAAAATACCTATTAAATCCTCTAATATAGTTTTTAAGATCTTAGAGGTACTTAATAAAGCAAATAGTAACTTTATAATAAATAAATAAACTACTAGCAGGCTTAGGTTCTCTATACTAGCTGCTTTTTATAGCTTAGAAGTACTTTATACTACTACTATAATATAGTCTAAGAGTATACTAGCTAGAATATAAAGAGGACTGCTCACACCTAAATAAACTTCTAATTCTAAAAGTATATTAGAATTAAGTTTAGACCCTTCTATAATATAGAAGCCCTACTCTAAAGCATAGTATATTATTACTAAGAGTAAAAACCTATATCTACCTATTTTAAATACTTAAAAACTAGTTACTTAAGTGTCTATAAAGGAGAAGAGCTTATAGTAATCTAGATAAAACTCCTCCTTAGTAGCTAAAATAGATTTCTAACCTATCTATTATTAATACTAATAAATTAACTATAAGCCTCTAATATAATAGAGTACTAGAGAGCAGTATCTAAGAGTTTTTATAACTCTTTATTTAGAAAAGAGCTTACTAAATAACTACTAAAATGCTTTTTTTATAACCTTTATATCTAATTAGTATAAAGCTATTATAGAAAGCACTTTTAGATATAAAACTCTATACTTTACTATTATAGTATATTTATAGGATAACTCTAAGATATATCTAAATACTAAGTAGAAGATAATATATTTTATAGAAAACCTCTTAAAGCCTCTAAGTAACTATTTTAAAGCTAGAAAGCTAAGAGAGCTACTCTAAGATATATTTTAAGAGGCTATAAATAAGGAAATTAATAAACTTATAGCTAAGAGAACCTAGTATATTATTAACTAGTTTAAGGTATACTTAAAGCCTCTTTCTTTAAAATAGATATATATCTATAAGTTTTAAGGTAACTACTTTAATACTTATAAAGTGCAGATCTATATATAAGAGAATATATAAGATACCTCCTCTCTTAGCTTAACCTATACTACTATACTTATAGCTTAAAGCCTATATATAGTAGTAGTAATTATAGCCTAGTTTAACTATAAAATACTCTAATTTAATATTATTAATATATTTCTAAATATAGATATTAACTTAAATAGAGAGCTAGTTATCTGCTATCTTCTAAATAGCTTTAAGTAAGCTAATAAAGTTATAGAGCTTAATAAAGCTCTATATAGCTTAAAGGATATATCTCTTTTATAATATAAGGAATTCTCTATAGCCTTATATAAGCTTAGGCTCTCTCTATATAATAAGAAGCTTTATCTTTTTTAAGATAAGTATTATAAGGTTCTGCTCCTATTCTATATTAATAATATCCTTATTTTATTCTATTAAGACTATACTTTTAAAGCTTAGAAGCTTATATAAGAGATTAAGAAACTATATAAACTATGCAAACTAGACTCTATTAAATAGTATCTTAAAATATATATTATATAAAACTAAGCAGCTAAAAAGATTTACTTAGTTTATAACTAGTATATTAAAACTATTATAGAGCGTCTTAGCCTCTATAATAGTATTGCTCTAAATACTTCTATACTAGTTACTAAGCTTATAAAGAACCCTAGTAAGGCTACTACTATAAAAGTTAAGAACTACTAATTACTTATTAGAAGTATCCTATATTTAGTAATAATAATATACCTTAAAGTAGCCTTTACTATAGTATAACTCTCCCACTTCCTTATAAATCTAAGTATATAGCACTTTACTATAGCAAGGTAGTATATATAGTATCTCTATTTAACTTACTACCTTATAATCTACTTTAATAGCTTAGAGAGTAATAAAGAGACTTTCTCACTGCTAATTACTAGTAATATCTTATTTGCTAATAATAAAGAAATATATAGGTTATTATAAGGCTATATAATAATACTTTTTAGAGGTATAGTTTAGTGGAAAGCAGTCTATTAAGTAATAGTTATAATATTAATAACTAAAGCAGAGCTTCTAAGCTTTAAGTATATTATTAAAGAGATAATAGCTCTTTAAAGGCTATACTATAACCTTACTTTAAAACTTAGAGATATTTAAAAAGTCTATTATAATAATTAGTAGACTATTTAACTAATAGTTAGAGTGGGAGAGTATATTTTAACCTGCTTATAGTATATTAATATTTAAAATATATAGCTATACTAAGAGTATATAAAGAGTACTTTTAAAGTGCTCTATATATTTCTAAATAAAATATTAGTAGATAGATTTATAAAAAGCCTCTTCTAAGCTAAGTTTAAATACTTCTAAGTATTACTAAATCTAGTAGATACTTACTATATTATTATAATAAAGGAAAAGTAAGTTTAAGAGTATAGAATAAAGCTTTATTAGACTTAAAGGCTAGTAAATATTATCTATAGAGCTATAGCCTCTCTATATATAATAGCTAGGCAGAAAAGTAATTCTTATAGATATATTAGCTCTAAGTATACTAGCTCTATATCTCTCTAAATATTAATAAGTAAAGGATATTAATTCCTAAAGGTATATATTTAATAATAGAAGTGTTTCTTAGTATAGATAGCTATAATAAGGCAGTTAATAAAGCTATTAGCTATACTAGTAAGCAGCTTATAGAGAGCTAAAAGGCTTACTAAGTAAGTATATATACTAATAATAGTACTACTAGGAAGAGTAATAGTTATAGAGACCTACTAAGAAGAGCTAGCTAAAGCTAGCTTTTTTATAATAGTTTCTAGGTATATAATAACCTAGAGCTTCTCCTTCTCCTCCTCTTCCTGCTCCTTCTCCTCCTTCTTTTTCTTCTCCTCCTCCTCTTTAAGAGCTATTTAGAAGACCTAGTACTAAAAGGTAAGAGCCTAGATAGATAAGTTAGCACTATACTAAATTATCTTATATATATCTATATATATATATAGAATACTTATAATCTAGTTATTATTATTATAAGCCTTATAGTAATACTTATAGAAAGTAATAGTAATAGTAGAGAGGGGCTTATAGCCTTAGCTAGCTAAGTAGTAGTAGTAGTATCTACTAGTACTATAAAAGTAGTAACTAGAGCTCTTATCTATAAGTAGTAAGTATATATAGCTATAGTATAGATACTCTATTAGCTTACTAACTCTCTCTAAAATAATAGAGAAAGTATAGAGCTTCTTAGTAGAGCCTAGAGTTTTTTTACTAATAGTAGGGTTAGTCTTCTTCTTTAATATATTATAATATATACTAGCTATAATCTTTATCTTCTTAGATTTATACTTAGACTTTTCTAGACTATTATTAGTATTTCTAGACTATATAGAAGTAATATTATATAATACTAATAGGCTTCTTCTTATTCTTATCCTCTTTCTCCTTAATAGAGGAGGTATACTTATATTTATATATAGACTTCTTCTTAGAAGCCTTAGCCTCCTCTATTAAAAGGATATTATTAGCTTTAGTAATATTAAAAAGCTTTGCTAGATAGTAATAGTTACTAGAAGAGCTATAGGATAGTAAAATAAAAGACTTATACTTATTACTCTTATTATTCTTAGCCTCTTTCTGCTTAGTAAGAGCAGCTAGCTGCTTCTATTCTATCTTTTTCTTAGCCTTATAGATTATTTTAGTCTTAGTAATATAGTTAGTAACTAGTATTATAGATTATTTATACTTAGAGGCTATTTTTAATAATAGTATTAATAGATATAGATAGTTCTATATAAAGATAAGTATTAGTAATAGTTAATAATATATATAATGATTTTTTTATATATATAAAGGGTTAACTTATAATTATTATAGTGTTCTAAGTAGAAAAAGGAGGAAAAATTAAAACAGAGAGTAGTATAAGTAATAACTATACTTACCTAGCTGCCTTTATAGGCAGTTAAGTGCTACTAATAGGATTCTACTACTTACCCAGATTATATTACTATTATTTAAGTTATATATTGCTTATTTATACTCTTTAATATACTTATAAGAGATATTTTTATTTATTTTGCACCTTTAAGGCTATTTATAATACTGCTTTATCTCTTTTATATATATTTAAAAATAGTTATAGCTATATATAATAATAGGTTGCTATATTAGCAATATTTGCTATATAGCTAGGGGGGTATATTATAATACAGTTTATAGCACTCTTAGCCTTATAAGGCTGCAGTGGCTGTGCACTGTGGCGCATAATTACATAATCGCGCACTGCAGACTATTTCACTGCGCTTTCTGCACACACTAATCTATAGCTAAGACAGTTACTCCTTATAACTCGCCCTCACCCCTACTTATAGCTCGTGATAAATAACTATCTCTAGCTAGAGATATATAAGTTTTTTAACTATAATCTAGAGAAGAAGGCTCTTAAATAGAATAATAGAGTTTATATATTAGAAATTAAGTAAATATTACTTAGATATTAAGTAGTAAATATATATTACTTTTATTACCTTACTATATATTATAATCTAAAGGTTAGATAACTAGATATACTATTTATATATAGTATAGATCTTAGGAAAACTTAAATTTATTAAGTACTTATTCTTATTTTTAAATAGGTAGTTATATACTATACCTTAGTATAGAATATTAAAGATAACTTAAATAATAATCTACTATATAGTAGAGATAAGCTTAAATATAAAAAGAGCTATAAATATATTTAGATTTCCTACTCTTATAACTACTCTAGTCTTGTTTATAGAATTACTATATTAACTATAGCTACTAATACTCTTATTATTATTCTAGCTTATTTAGTAATTAAAGCTTTATATAATATCTATATATTCTCTATTAACTTATTTACTATAATAATTAATAATAAAGATTATATCTATTTTAATATATATATTATTACTTAGGAGGTAAAGCTAAATACTTTTAAATAGCTAAGCAAACTATAGTTTCTTAGTTATAGTAATTATATACTTTAATAGGAGTTTGCTTAACTAAAGATAGATTTTAATAATAATAAGAAATATAAACTCTTTAACTAGATAGAACTTAGAAAGATTATAAAAAAGATTAGAGAGAAGATTATATTTAGTTCTATAGAGAGTATAAATAATATTCTAGCTTTATATCTATTTCTTATAGTTTTTAGAAATATTACTTAGTATTTTATAAGCTAGTAAGACTAATAGTTAAATAAAGTAAGCTTTTCTATAAAGAATAGTAAAACTATTTACTTTAAAGTTAAATATAGAGTAATATATTAGGTACTTATTCTCAGTGAGATAGCTTACTTACGTAATTATATTACGTAATAATATTATATAAAGTAGCTTAGGTAATTAAGGAGGTATTAAAATAGGTATTATTTTAGTGTATTAACTAGTAACTAGCTAGGTGGGGAAAAGAGGAGTTATTTATACTTATTCTAGCCCTTCTAGAGGCTTCTATTACATAATTACTTACGCAATAGCTTACGCAGTATATTGCATAGATATTTAGCCTATTTGGGCTTAGTTATATATTAAAGTTATAGCTTAAACCCTTTTAGTTCTAGCTAGAAAGCTTATTAAAGGTAAGGCTTTCTAGGACTTTCTAGACCTTTCTATCCACAGTATAGACAGTACGTATATTATCAAGTATTATTATTTATTATATATTTTATAGGTCTTATTTATAAAGAGGTTTTGAGATATTTAAATAATATCTTATACTTATTATATAGAATAAGGTTTACTAAATCTACTTTACTTCTATAAACTAAGCTTTAGCTATACTAAATTATATTCTAAGTTAGATTAAACTACTTTATTTTATACTTCTTTCTAAAATATCTATTATAGATAGCTTACTAAATTTAATATTTTCTCTATTTCTAATTAAAGATCCTTAGAAATAAAAAGTAAATAGTAAGTATAATAATAATATAAAGTAAGATAATATTATAGAGTTATAGATAAAGCTTTAGTAATAGAAAATCTAGCTTTAAGTAGATACTTTAGTAAATAAGATATAAAGAATTACTAATATACTCTAATTCTATTTCTAGAGAGATAATTTAACTATAGTTTTAGGTAAACTAGTTTTAGTTAAGCTATTATTAAAGATAGAGTTTAAGAAATACTTAATTAATAAAAAGTTCTATACTATACTTACTAAGCTTATATATAATATTGATATAGAGGTTATAAAGAAGATATAAATAGCTCTTAATAAAAACTAAGATATTAATCCTAAAACTCTTAAAAATATTCTCTTTAGTAATTTAGGTTTCTATAATATTACTTTAGCTATATAGTTTCCTAAATATATATTAGTTTTTATAAAAGATATTAAGGTTTTTACTAGTTTATACTTATCTATAAAGACTTATCTAAGTTAAGGTAATAAGAAGCTATAGATTAGCTTAGTAAATTTTAAGAAGAGAATAAAATATTTAAGATATTTTCTAGGATATTAATAAGTATATATAAGCTATATACCACTAGCCTTAACTCTCTTAAGGTTACTAACTACTTAGTACTATATTTTATTATTAATAACTACTCTAAGCTTAAGTAAGTAATAGTCTATATTAATAAAAGAGGCTAGTCTCTTTCTATTAAGATATTTTATTTATAGTCTTTAGACTAGGTTAGTAATACTATTATAGCAGAAAAGTAGGATAGATATAGAGAATAATTTAATATAAATAGACTTTTAACTTAAGTTATAAAGCTTACTAAAATAACTACTTAAGTTTATAGCAATAAAGCTTTTAGCTAAAGAAGATAGAAATTATAAAAAAGAGAGAAAACATTTATAGCTTTAAATATTACTAAATAAATATTACTTTTTTAACTTTATATATTAAGTAACTATTAGATTTTTCTTAATTAGTACTATTACTATTTATAGATAAAGTATTAAGATAGTATAGGTAAGTTAGATAGTTAGACTATAAGGATAAGTTTATTAACTAGTATGCTTTCGTAAAAGCAGAGGGATTATAACTATAATTATTAGTATTATTTCTATTAATTAGTATCTAAGTAATTTCCCTCCTAAAGAGAGACTTCTATAATCTATTAGTAAAGCTTATAGTAGATAGTTTTATAAAAGCCTTTCTATAATAGTTTTATAAGAGATTTATTATATAATTAGGCTTTATTAATAAGTTAACTATAATTATAGAGAAGAGCAATAAGATATTATTAATAATACTATATCTAGATTAGAGTAAGCTTAGTATATTATTATTAAGTTATTATCACTAAGGGTATTACTATAAAGCCTTAGGTAAAGAAGCCTATAACCTATTAAGTTAAGAAACCTAAGCTCTATTACTATAAGTTAAATAATTACTATCTAAATAACCTTATAATATGCTAGAGATAATAATAGAGAATAATGCTAAAGAGATAACCACACTTTATAACTAACCTCACTAGAAACCTTAAGAGAGGGGTTAAGTAAGTTATAGTTACTAATATTAGAGGTAGTTTTATAAAATCTAATATTATAGATAATTATCTATCTATATTACTTAATAGGTTAGATCCTAATCTCTACTAAAATCTATAATCTAGATATACTAAACGGCCTAGTGCTAGAATAACTATAATTTAGTTAGGTAAGCTATTATATAATCTCTAATATTATATAATCTCTAATATTATATAATCTCTATATATTAACTATCTATATTATTTCTTTATGCTAACTACTCTCTAACCTCTCTCTTTACTATATTAGTATTTCGGGAAACTAATACTAATTAGTGGTTAACTTTACTATTATACTATCTATAATTATAATAAATAACCTTACTATTATATTATTTATAACTATAGATTAGTAAGAATATATAAATAAATAAAGAGATATTTTCTTTATCTTAATAATTCCACTTCTTAGGTTTTAAATATTAACTAATAGAAACCTTAGATTTAGTAGCTAAGTATATAGCCTCTATTTCTGTTTTCTAAAGTTCTATTTAATAATTATTTATTACTTAGATAGTTCTAAGCCTCCTCTTATTTAGATTATTATATTAAGAGAGAGACTAGCTTTAACTATAAAGTATTTAGTTTCTATAGTTAATCTATAATCTCTAAAGTTATTACTAATATTATAGATAAGGTTTTATATTCCTTACTATTATTAATAACTATAAACTACTTTATAGTAACTTTACTTTTACTACTATATTTAATAACTATAATTCTTTATTATATAGTAAAATTATATATCTTTCTCCTTATATCTATTCCCTTTTAGTATCTTCTGCTTTTTATAACTCTACTAAATCTCTATATCTCCTACTCTATAATAATCTATATTACTAATAATTCTACTACCTTTAAGAGTCTCTAAGAGTTTCTAAAACCCTTACCTCTCTCTATTTAACTTTAAACTACTAACCTTATTAATTTTAACTTTCTATAAGCCTTTTTAGTAAATTTAGTATAGTTTAGTATATTTTAATATATTTAGTATCTATTTATAGACTATACTACTCTCTCCCTTCTTCTTTCTCCTCCTTTACTATCAAAACTCTTTACCTTAATAATAGCTATAACTTCTTAATTAGTAATAAGCTCTAACTATATACTATAGAAGAGTAGTAATAAGCCCCTAATAATATACTAAAGTTAGTAAGATTATATTAATTATATAACTTTATAGCTTTATTCTATTTATTCTAAGTATTTAGAATATTATAGTCTTAGTTTTAGTAGTAACTATCTAATTTAGTTTATTTATAACTACTTAAGCTAAACTCTTTAACTTTAAGTTATTAATTCTACTTACTACTTACTTTTACCTTATTTCTATCTACTTTCCCTCTCTTACTTTAAATAACTCTTTATCCTTATTATAACTCTTTCTCCTTTATACCTTAAAAACTTCTCCTCTATATTTACTATTTCTAAGATATTTCAGTCTTTTTACTTAAATATTATATTAATTATATCTAGGTTATAATAAATAATAAAAAAGCTTTTAGCTAGTAGTTATTATATTAATAGTAAAGATCTAGTAGATCTATCTTAATTAGCTTTATAGTTAGTAATATCTATTTTTCTAAAGTAAAAAGATATATACTAAGCTTTTATTAAAAACTACTTAGATTAGTTAATAATATCATTTTAACTCTAAATTTTCCTCCTTTTTCTTCTATTTCTTATATCTTAACTAAATAACTTAAGAATCTTTTTATAAAAGTTAATAATAAATATAAATAAGAGAAAGAGATAATCTCTTTATAAAGGTATTCTCTCTAAGGGTTAATAAGATTAAGAGATATAATAATAAACCTCTTTTATATTTAGTAGCTCTTCCTCTCTTTAATAAACTTATTCTAAGTTTATTTCCTTTATAGAAAGCTCTTTTTAGAAAGTAATATTATTATTCCCTTTTTAGAAAGTATTTTTATAAAAGAAGCCTAACTTAGGAAGCTCTATCTAAGGAAGGAAAACACTAGATTTATAAACAGATATAGATAAATATAAGTTACTTAATAAATAGATTAATATCTAAAGCTATAGCTTAGAAAAGATATCTATATTTAAAGTATAATTATAAGTTTAATACTTAAACCTTTCTATTTATTAAAGAGTATAAATAACTATAAGTTATTTAATATATAGATTAATACTTAAAGCTATAGCTTAGAGAAGATATCTATATATAATATATTAATATAAGTTTAATACTTAAATTCTTCTATAGATAATTACTATTTTTTCTTTTTACTATATTTAAAGATATCTTTTCTATTTTCTCTACCTAAGCTTAATATTACTCTATTATTCCTATCTCTTATAATTTTAAGAGTATTATTAACTTTAATATATATAGTAAAATTAGGGATTTTAATACTAAAGAAACTAACTTAATAAAGATTATAAACTATATTACTTACTATATTATAAAGTATACTAAGTAATATATCTATAGTCTATAACTATAAACCTACTTTAAGAAAGACTTCTAGAATATTATTAAAGTCTTTAACTATATAAACTTACTTATTACTAAAGCTCTTTATAAAGCTCTTATTATTAATAGAGTATTTATTATTATTAACTCTAACTAAATAAAGAATAACCTTATTAATATTATTAAATAATTATCTTACTATTTCTAGACTAATAATAACTTTACTCAAGTTAAAGTATAATACTCTTTATATATTAAAGAGTATATCTAAGACCCTAAATTCTTTACTAAAATTACTAAAGATATTAATAACTCTATTTTAATCCCTAATATATCTATATAGTTACTAAAAGCCTTAATAATACCTATTTCTCTTACTTATTAAAGCTATATTAATAACTCTAAACCTACTAAATCTCTCTATATACTTACTCTAGTTTTAAAACCTAATCCTTTCTAAAATATTTAAAATACTTTATAAGCCTATTTAAAGTAAAATAAGAAACCTTCTCTATATACCTAAACACTACTATCTAAAAAGCACTTTTTTTATACTAACTTACTAATTTTATAGAGTTTTATAATAATAAGAAACTTAAGTATAGCAGTAATAAGATAGGTAGTTTAGAGTTTAAATTACTTATTTTTAAAGACTATTATACTAAAGTTAGTATTTCTCTATAATAATATACTAAGGCTTTTCCTTAATATTAAAGAGTAACACTTAGTAATACTATTTCTATTATATTATAAACTAGATTCCCTAATCTCTATATATTAAGATTATTAAATAATTAAAGAACTATTCTAAAACTAAAGAGGATTATATTATTAATAAGAAACTATAGAATAATACTATATTATCTAACTTTATATATAAAAGTCTTAGTAAATCCTTTACTAAAAGCCTAGATATTCTATTTAATACTCTCTCTATTATTAAACTAATACTTAGTAAGAATTATAATATTAATAATATGCTTTTATAATATAAAATCTATAATACTTACTAGAGAGTTTATATATATAAACTAGCTCTCTATAAATACTTTATAAGCCTTTAAGATCTATATAATACTCTTTATTTATCTATTAATGCTGCTTCCCACTTTAACTTAATCCTTATTATCTAATTTATAGTTTCTAAAAACCTTAATAAGTTTAAGGTAATATATATAGATTAATATGTTTAAAATAGTAACTAATAGTATAGTTTCCACTAAAACTACCTAAATTAATAAGAAACTTCCCTATATTATTAGTTAATATATAATAACTACTATAATAGCTCTAGATATTACTAGATTTACTATAAGTCTAATTATTATTTATAGAAGCACTTAGTTAATGAATATATAAGTTTAAGTCTATAGAGAGTAATTATAATCTATTAATAATTAATAATAAAGTCTAGAATAGTAAACTATTTTAGTAGTTTCCTTTTATTTTATAAAGTTTTTCCCTTTTATAAAAAAGAAGGTACTATTATTAAACCTAGAATATTATAAATACTAAATTGCTAAACCTTCTGTAATACCTAGTTTAGTAGCTAGCAAGTATCCTTTTAAAGAGCAGTATACTCTCTATTATTTATACCTTTAGTATTCTCACTTATTATCACTAAATAGATAGAGTTCTATTATAGTTAAGTAATACTAGTTAGCAGTAACTTTAATAACCTTATTTAATCTATCCTTAAGAAACTTTAACAATAGTAACTATATTATTAATAATATAGTTATTAGTTTCCCAAAATACTAATATAGTAAAGAGAGGGGTTAGATAGAGTGTAATATTAGTTTAAGATATATATAAAGAAGAGAGGTATCTAGAGAGTAATTAGCGTAAAGGAATAATATAGGCAGTTAATAGAGGCAGACTATATAACGTTAGAGATTATATAACTGCTTACCTAACTAGATTATAGTTATTTTAGCACCAGGCTATAGATCCTAGTAGAGGTTAGGATCTAACTCACTAAGTGATATAGATAATTATTCCCACACTAGCAGTCTTTTCTTCTATACTAGTAATTACCTCATAGGTCTATCTAAATATATAAATTAAATAATAAGTTAGGTATTATTAATAATACTTAATTAAAGTAAAAAACAGTTAGTTTAGCTAATTACCTAAATCCTTCTTAAATAGTCTAAAACTAGCTCTAAATAGTATAAATAGCATAAATAGCATAAATAGCATAAATAGCGTAAATAGCTTAAATTAGCTATTATCCTAACGTTCTCTCTACTATATATATTACCTATCCCTCTATTTAAATTATAAGGGTATTATTATTAATAAAGTGGCATAAAGCTCTATTAGGCTTTACCTTTATTATAGTGTTAGCTAGATTATCTTTGCTACTTACCTATTAGATCTCAGAGAGCTTATAATACTTATATAACTAATAGAGAGCTATAATATTAATTATAAAGCATTTTTCCTTTATAATATCTAGCTTTACTAAGCACTTATATAGTAAGTATAAGTCTATATATATTATAATAGATATAGAGTTAGTAATACCTAGCTTAGTAGTAACTTAGTATAGCATTAAGGTAATTATAAAGGCTAGGTTAGTATTAGTAACTATAGTATAGATCTCTGAGGCTAATATACTATAAGTAATCTATTTACACTTTATAGAGCTATAATAGATAATATTACTATAGATTATTAAAGTAGCATTATTTATTATTTTATTAACTAGTATAATAATATAGCCTAACTATAGTATAAGGTTCTAGTTATTAGTAAATAATCTATCTATAAATATAAATAATTTAGCAGTAGGTAGTAATAGTATAATAAAGGTTAAGCTATAATTAAGGTTACCCTTTAGCTACTAAAGATATTTATAAAGAATTATAATATTCTTATTAGTAGGATCCTAGTATTAAGCAGTAGTTAATAGGTTAAAATAAGCCTCTAGTTAGTAAATTAAGGCTATATAAGCTTTTTTAGTATATTACTTAATATACTACTGCTTTATTAATATATTTATAATATTCTAAGCCTTCTATATTAGGTTAATCTTAGTGCCTTAATCTTCTTAATATAGAATAATTACCTTAGTAAGTAATAAGGAGATTATTCTACTATTAAAGATAACTAGGGTAACAATAGTAAGTTTTTCCTTATTTTTAGCTATAAATTTAGCCTTCTAGAGCCCTTCTTCTTTAAGAGTTAAAAAAGAGGTAGTTAAAAGCTTAATAGTATTATCTATTTATATACTAATAATAGCAAAGTATAAGCTAGTATTATTAATAATAAGGAGGTAAGAATTAAAAATAGAACTAGTTATCTATAATTTATTATAATAATAGGTATTATAGATAGCTTACTAATAAGTACTAGCTTTAGTAATACTATATAAAGGTTTAATAACCTTTATAAAAGTACTAAGGAAATAGAGATTATAGATTTAGTTAGATAAGTAGATATAAATATTTTATATAAGAGTAGTTTATAACTAAATATATACTTAGATAACATTTCTAATCTAAATTAAATAATTAAGGCTAAGAGATAGTAGAATAGCTAGAAAGAGTTAAATACTATAGTATTAGATTATTAATAATTAGGTTAAAATACTATACTTATTAATATTATTTATACTATAAATAATAAGGTAGGACTTTTTAAATAGAGTAGTAGTTTTATTTTTAATCTTATTAACTATATAAAATTAAAAAGGATATCTATATTACTTAGAGAGGTTATAGATCTTAAATTTAAAGACTTTATATTTAAGAAGAGTATTAATCTCCTTTTTATAGAATTTCTAAAAGAGAGAGCTATTATTTATAAGTTTACTAAACTTATATAGAGTAAGGTAAAGTTTCTAATCTACCTTCTTCTTTATTAATAAGAAGATTAATAAGTTATTAATTCTAACTTAAAGATATAGAAGAGATTAGTAATAGTAGTGTTTTTTTAGGGTTATTCTCTATACTAAAATAGGAGAGGGGCTAGAGAAATACTTATAGAGAAAGTAGCTACTAGATTAGGGTTAATATTAATAAGGTTAGAGTTATTAAGATTATTAAGATTACTATAAAAGGGTTTAATAGTAATAGAGGGAAAGTCTTAGAAGCTATAGAGGAGCTAAATAGTAACTATTTTATTTAGAATAGTAATTAAATAGTAGAGGCTCTACTATTTATTCTTTTTATAGTAAATTTATATTAATAATTATAGTGAGAGGTAGGTAACTTTATCTATACTTAGGCTATTATAAATACCTAAAGTATTAATAATTTTATATTTAGTAATCTCTTTATATAAATTATATATAGTAATATAGATTACTTTAGCTCTAGCTATAATACTTAGTAAGAGTACTAAAGATAAAAAGAGTAGAAATAAGGCTATTAAAGCTAGTAATATTATTAATAGCTTTAACTACTATTTAGAGAGTAAGGTTAGGCTTAGTATAGGAGATTTCCTACTTAATAATAATATAGATATACTAAAGAGGTCTATAGTATTACTTAGCTTTATTAATATAGTAATAAGCTTTAATAAGTATAACTTTAACTATAATAGCTATAGATTTAGTATTAATTTTAAAGGTTTTAGTAATAAAGTTTAAATTAGTATCTATAATAGTATAATTAGGTAGATCTTAGTAAATCTAAATCTAATAGAGATAGAGAGTTTTCTAAGTAGTTTTTACTAAGAAATTAAGTAAAAAGTAAGTAATATTAAAGCTAGTGGCAGTATTAATAATATATAGAGTTACTTTACCCTTAAGGTATATAATATTATAAATAATCTTATAATTAAAGTAATAATTATCTTTTAGTAAGAATTTAAAGCATTAGGGTGCTCTAGTGTTTAATTAGTAATATTAATAAATCTTAGTTAGCTACTTAATTACTATAGTTTAAATAGAATAGCTAGTATATTAGAGAAGGGTAGCTAACTTAGTAATAGAGGAGTAGCTAAATTAGTAATAAAAGCACTGAAATTTAGTATCTATTAAGTAGCTAGCTTAGGTAAAAGTCTCCTTATTATTAAGAAGAAGCTAGATATAACACTATTTATAAATAATAAGAATAATAATTTTACTCTATAATAGATAATTATAGAGGTAATTAGAATAGATATCTAAATAATTTATATTATTTAAGTAGAGGAGAAAAGAGGTATTAAACAGTATAATATAAAATATTATTTAACTAAATATAGTATTAACTATAATAATACTAAATTAATCTTTATAAGGTTTATTACTAAAATATACTCTTACTTAGCTAGTATTAGCTTTATTTATCTTAATTAAGTAGTAAGAATATTATAAAGCAGTAACTTACTATTAGTTAGTAATAGAGACTTTAATAATACCTAAATCTAGCATAATATTCTAGAAAACTTCCTTAGAGTATCTATTATTAAGCATAAATAGCTATATAGAGGTAGAGATTTTAGATAAGATAAGCTATATTAGGGGTAAAAGGGATATAGAATTAGTGATAGGGTTAAAATCTATAACTATATAGAAAATAGCTTAGTTTAGTAGTAAATTAGTTAACTTATTATTATTAACTATAAATATAGTATTAGTAATATAAATAGTAAATTTATAGAGTAAACTAGGCTAAGATTTAATATCTTAGTAGTAATTCTATAAATACTGCTTAGCTTTATTATTAATATCTAAATTAGTAATAGGGGGGTCTTAATTATTATTATTATCTTTAAAGTTAAGCAGAAAGTTATTAAAGATATTCTTAGTTAAGTTTTAAGAGTACTTAGACTTAAACTTATTAAATTCTTAGATATATTTATTAACTAAGTGCTTCTATAAATAGTAATTAGGTTTATAATAAATCTAGTAATATTTAGAGCTATTATAGTAGTTATTATATATTAACTAGTAATATAATAAAGGTTCTTATTAGTTTAGCTAGTTTTAGTGAAATTTACTATAATTAGGGCAATTTTAGCAGAAATTAAACTATTAGTTACTATTTTAGAAATATTAATCTATATATATTATATTAAACTTATTAAAGTCTTTAGAAGCTATAAATTAGGTAGTAAGACTTTAATTAAAGCAGAATATAGTACTAATAGATAAAGAAAGAGTGTTATATAGATCTTAAAGACTTATAAAGTATTTATAGAGAGCTAGTTTATATTTATAAACTCCTTAGTAAGTATTATAGATTTTATATTATAAAAAGGTATTATTAATATTAGACTTCTTACTAAGTATAGGTTTAATAATAGAGAGAGTATTAAATAGGACTTTAAGGTTTTTAGTAATAGATTTTCTAGAATTTCTATATATAAAGTTAGATAATATAGTATTATTCTATAGTTTTTTATTAGTAATATAAAACTCTTTAGTTTTAAAGTAATTCTTTAATTATTTAATAATCTTAATATATAAAGATTAGGGAATCTAGTTTATAATATAGTAAAAGTAGTATTACTAAGTATTACTCTTTAATATTAGAGAGAAAGCTTTAGTATACTATTATAGAGAAATACTAGCTTTAATATAATAGTTTTTAAAAATAAGTAATTTAGACTCTAAAATATCTATCTTATTATTACTATACTTAAGATCTTTATTATTATAGAACTTTATAAAATCTAAAAGTTAGTATAAGGAAAGTTCTTTCTTAGGTAATAATATTTAGGTATATAAATAGAAGTTCTAATCTTACTTAAAATCAGCCTAAGAGGTATTTTAAATACTTTAAAAAGAATTAGGATTGAAAACTAGAATAAGTCTATAAAAGGGTTTAGTAAGTTTAGAGTTATTAATAAAGCTTTAATAGGTAAGAGAAATAGATATTATTAAGGCTTTTAGTAACTATAGAGAGATAATTAAAGTTAAAATAGAGTTATTAATATCTTTAGTAATTTTAATAAAGAATTTAGAATCTTAAATATACTCTTTAATAAATAAGAAGTATTATAATTTAACTTTAGTAAAGTTATTATTAGTTTAAAAGTAATAAGATAATTATTTAATAATATTAATAAGGTTATTCTTTATCTAATTAGAGTTAATAGTTATAAATACTTTGTTAATAATAAGGGCTTTATAAAAAGCCTTAGTAATAAATAAGTCCTATATAGTTAAAGATATTAGTAATACTCTAGAAATCTTTCTTAGAGTAAGCTTATAGTTATAGACTATAAATACTCTACTTAGTATATTTTATAATATAGTAGGTAATATAGTTTATAATCTTTACTAAGTTAGTCTCTTTAGTATTAAAATCCCTAATTTTACTATATATATTATAGTTAATAATAGCCTTAAAACTATAAAGAATAGAGATAATAGAGTAATACTAAAATTAGGTATGGAAAATAAGAGAGATATCTTTAGATATAGTAAAAAGGAAGAATAGTAATTATTTATAGAAGAATTTATATAGAGCTTCTTATGCTTCTGGCTGTGAGAACCTCTTAGAAGGTTAAGGAGTTATCTCTTATATATACCTTACTGAAAGGTTTACCTTTTAGTCGTTTTTTATAGCACCTTACTAAAAGGTTTAGTAAAGGTGTTACTATAAGAGCCTTAGTAGCCTACTTAGCTCTAATATAATCAGCTCTATTATATATAGTGTGGTGTTATCTATGCTATTACTATTCTACTAGTCTATTTAGCTAGAGTATATATCTAACTTTATATAAGGGTTTGCTTACTAATAGAAATATATAGAGTTTCTATATTATTATCCTTAACTAGTAGAGAGTATAGATTAAAGTGCCTTTATAGTGTTTCCTAAATTATATCTATAAACTAAGTGAATTTATTATAGTCTTTTATATAGAGGGCTGTGTTATAACTATAAATTTAATAGAAGAATTTAAGTATTAAACTTATATTAGTATTTTATATATAGATATCTTTTCTAAGCTATAGCTTTAGGTATTAATCTATATATTAAATAACTTATAGTTATCTATACTCTTTAGTAAGTAGAAAAGTTTAAGTATTAGATTTATAATTATACTTTAAATATAAATATCTTCTTTAAGCTATAGCTTTAGGTATTAATCTATTTATTAAGTAATTTATATTTATCTATATCTTTTTATAAATTTAGTGTTTTCTTTTCTTAAATAGAGCTTTCCCGTTTAGGCTTTCTTTATTAAGATACTTTTTAAAAAGGAAATACTTAGTACTTACTTTTTAAAAAGAGCTTCCTAAAAAGGAAATAAACTTAGGAGAGGTTTATAAAAGAAAGGAGGAGTCATTAGATATAAAAGGGGTTTATTAATATATCTCTTGATCTAATTAATCCTTAGAGAAAATACCCTAATAAGAGAATTATCTCTTCTTTTTATATATATTTATTTTTAACTTTTATAAGGGGACTCTTAGGTTATTTAGTTAAGATAAGAGAGATAGAAGAAAAAAAAGGAAAATTTAGGGTTTTAAATAATATTATTAACTAATCTAAGCAGTTTTTAATAAAAACTTATTATATATCTTTTTGCTCTAAAAAAATAAATATTACTAACTATAAAGCTAATTAAGATACATTTACTAGATCTTTACTATTAATAGAGTAACTACTAACTAAAAGCTATTTTATTACTTACTATAACTTAGATATAATTAATATAAGGTTTAGATAAAGAGACTAAAATATCTTAGAAATAGTAAATATAGAGAAGAAGTTACTAAGATATAAAGAAGGGAGAGTTATAGTAAGAATAAAAAGTTATTTAAACTAAGAGAGGGAAAGTAGAGAGAAATAAAGTAAAAGTAAGTAATAAATAGGGTTAGTAATTTAAAATTAGAGAGTTTAGTTTAGGTAGTTATAAATAAACTAAATTAAGTAGTTATTACTAAAAGTAAGGCTATAATATTCTAAATATCTTAGAATAAGTAGGATAAAGCTATAAAGTTATATAATTAAAGTAATCTTACTATAATTATAACTTTAGTAAAAGGATTATAATAAGATACTTTAGTAAGTTATTAACGGCTTATTACTACTCTTTTATAGTAAGTAGTTAGGGCTTATTACTAATTAATAGGTTATTACTATTATTATTATAAATAAGAGATTAGTAATTTAATATTAGAGAGTTTAGTTTAGGTAGCTATAAATAAACTAAATTAAGTAGTTATTACTAAAAGTAAGGCTATAATATTCTAAATATCTTAGAATAAGTAGGATAAAGCCATAAAGTTATATAATTAAAGTAATCTTACTATAATTATAACTTTAGTAAAAGGATTATAGTGAGATACTTTAGTAAGTTATTAAGGGCTTATTACTACTCTTTTATAGTAAGTAGTTAGGGCTTATTACTAATTAATAGGTTATTACTATTATTATTATAAATAAGAGATTAAAGTAAAGAAATTTAGTAATAAGGAAGGAGGAAGAAGGAGGAAAAGAGTAGTAAGGTTAATAAGTAGTATAAATAGGTGCTAAATATATTAAAATATATTACAATATACTAAATTTACTAAAAAGACTTATAGAAGGTTAAAATTGGTAAAACTAGTGATTTTAAGGTTAATAGAGGGAAGGAGGGTTTTTAGAGGCTTTAGAGATTCTAAAAAGGTAAAATTATTAATAATATAATATAGTAAGAGGAATAAAGTTTTAGTAAAGCTAAAACTATTAGTAATATTATATAGTGAGAGGAGTAGAGCTTTTAGTAAAGCTCTAGAAGATAGAAGGAGCTAAAAGGGAGTAGATATAAAGAGAAAAGTATATAATTTTACTATATAATAAAGAATTATATTTATTAATTATAGTAGTTAAGGTAAAGTTATTATAAAGTAGTTTATAGCTATTAATAATAATAAGGAATCTAAAACTATATCTATAATATTAATAATAACTTTAGAGATTATAGATTAACTATAGAGGCTAAATACTTAGTAGTTAAAGCTAGTCTCTTTATTAATATAATAATCTAAATAAAAGGAGGCTTAGAACTATCTAAGTAGTAAATAATTATTAAATAGAGATTTAAAAAATAGAAGTAGAGGCTATATACTTAGTTACTAAATCTAAAGTTTCTATTAGCTAATATTTAAAACCTAAGAGATAGAATTATTAAGATAAGGAAAATATCTCTTTAGTTATTTATATAATCTTACTAATTTATAGTTATAAATAATATAATAGTAAGGTTATTTATTATAATTATAGATAGTATAATAGTAAAGTTAACTACTAATTAGTATTAGCTTCCTAAAATATTAGTATAGTAAAGAGAGGGGTTAGGTAGAGCATAATATTAGTTTAAGATATATATATTAAGAAGAGAGGTATCTAGAGAGTACTTAGTATAAAGGAATAATATAGATAGTTAATAGAGGCAGACTATATAATATTAGAGATTATATAACTACTTACCTAACTGGATTATAGTTATTCTAGCACTAGGCTGTGGATCCTAGTAAAGGTTAGGATCTAACCTACTGGGTGATATAGGTAATTATTTCCATAATAGTGTTTCCTAGTTTTTATATAAAAAGCTAGCACTCTATTATAGTAGAAGTATTAAGCAAGAAGTACTATCTTAGGTATTAGTTAATATTACTAATAAATAAGAGAGTAGGTTAGTTATAGAGAGATATAAATCCTTAGCCTAGAAGATATATAGCCTATTTAAGAAACCTAGTTTATATAACAAGGATACCTACTATAAGCTCCTTCTTTTTGAGTATTTATAAAATAAGCTTTTAGCTATAGTAGGGTACTACCTAAACTTTAACTATACCTAAATAGTATATAAGATTATTAATACTTTTTAGAATGATTAAGATATTACTAATAACACTATTAGATATCTAGTAGGTAATTAGAACTATATTATCTTTAGTTAGTAAGTATATTAATAGTATTTAAGAATTAGAAAGATACTCTATTATATAGAAGCTTTAAAATAGTTAGCCTTTCTATAATAAGTATTTACTTTTCCCTAAGCTTAAGGTATCTATATCTATTCTAGTTAAATAAACTCTAAGTAAATAAACTTCTTTACTAATTTATACTATAGAGCTTTTTTGTATTTAATATAAGGAAAGTAACTATAATAAAACTTAGGATAGTATTACTAACTTAACTATTACTAAAGTAAATAAGAGGTATTAATAACTATCTCTAGCTAGATATATATAAATTCTTTAACTATAATCTAGATAGAATATTAATATTTATATATTTAGAGCTAACTAGATACTACTTAGATACTAAGTAGTAGATATATATTACCTTTACTACCTTACTATATATTATAATATAAATATTAAATAACTAGATATACTATTTATACTTAGTATAGAACTTAGGAATACCTAAGCCTACTAAGTACTTACCCTTTTCTTTTATAGATAGTTATATACTATACCTTAGTATAGAATATTAAAGTTAACTTAAATAACTATCTACTATATAGTAAAGATAAGCCTAAATATATAAAGAGCTATAAATAGGATTAGATTTCCTATTTTTATAACTACTCTAGCCTTACTATAGCTATTAATACTCTTATTATTATTCTAGCTTATCTAGATATTAAGGTTCTATATAGTACCTAGGTATTCTTTATAGACTTATTTACTATAATAATTTATTCTTTCTAAACTTAGTATATATATTATTAGTTTAAAGTTAAAGCTAAATACTTTAGAATAGCTAAGTAATTTATAGTTTCTTAGCTATAGTAATTTTATACTTTAATAGAAATATAACTAACTAGAAATAGATTTTAATAATAATAAAGAATATAAAGCCTTTAACTAAATAGAACTTAAGAAGATTACTAAAAAGATTAAAAAGAAGGTTATATTTAGTTCTATAGAGAATATTAATAATATTTAAAGAAGAGCTAATAGATAGGGTGTGTATTAATTTATTTAACTTCTAAAGCTATATTTACTTATTTCTATATAATATAACTATATATATTAATATTCCCTATAGAAGTATTAAGGTAAGCTCTCCTAAGAGCTATACTAATAATATACTCTTTATATAAACTAGGTTAGTTAAAGAAAGAGGAGTTTTTATTAATTATATTAATACTAAACTCTATAATAATCTAGTTTATATTACTAGTGATAATAGGTATGCTTTATATATACCTAGTGTATTAATATACTAAGTATAGTGCTGCTATTTTAGAGGATTTATTATAAGTTATAAAATAAAGATAAGGAAGAGGGATAGGTATAAAGCCCTACTTATAGAGCTTTTTATACTTCTAGCTATAAGAATCTCTTAAGAGATTAAGGAGTTATCTCTTATATATACCTTACTAGAAGGTTTACTTTTTAGGCGTTTTTTATAGTACCTTATTAAAAGGTTTAGTAAAGGCAATTCCAGGCTATAAGAGCCTTAGTAGCCTACTTAGCCCTAATATAATTAGCTCTATTACTGTTCTGCTAGTCTATTTAGCTAGAGTATATATCTAACTTTATAATATTTAGAGAGGTTGCTTACTAGCAGGAATATATAGGGTTTCTATATTATTATCCTTAACTAGTAGAGGGTATAGATTAAAGTGCCTCTATAGTGTTTCCCAAATTATATCTATAAACTAGGTGAATTTATTATAGTCTTTTTTACAGAGGGGCTGCGTTATAACTATAAACTTAATATTCTTAGATAAAATAGTTTTAGTTAAGCTATTGTTAAAGAAAGGCTCTATACTATACTTACTAAGCTTATATATAATACTAATATAGAGATTATAAAGAAGATATAAATAGCTCTTAATAAAGACTAAGATATTAATCCTAAGACTCTTAAAAATATTCTCTTTAGTAATCTAGGTTTCTATAATATTACCTTAGCTATATAGTTTCCTAAATATATATTAGTTTTTATAAAAGATATTAAGGTTATAACTATATTTCATAAATTATATTTTAGTATTAGAGAACTCTTAGAGCTATAGAGTTACTTAGACTTAATTCTAGAAAATACTAAACTATATATTAATACTATTATCTAAAACTGCTCCTAAATATAATCCTTAAAGTATATTTTCTAATAGGTAAAAAGTAATAAAGACATATATAGTAATAATATATATCCTTAAAGTAAATATAGTAAACCTAAAAATATTATTATTCTAACTAATCTTTCTATAACTAGAAGTAGTAAATAGAAAATAAGTTATATAAGGGTTTTTATTAGTTTATACTTATCTATAAAGACTTATTTAAGTTAAGGCAGAAAGAGACTATAAATTAGCTTAGTGAATTTTAAGAGGAGGATAGGATATTTAAGATATTTTCTAAGATATTAATAAGTATATATAAGCTATATAGTATTAACCTTAACTTTCTTAAAGTTACTAACTACTTAGTATTATATTCCATTATTAATAACTACTCTAAGCTAGAGTAAGTAGTAATTTATATTAATAAAAGAAGCTAGCTTCTTTCTATAAAGATATTTTATCTATAATCTTTAGACTAAGTTAGTAATACTATTATAATAGAAAAGCAGGATAGATATAGAGAATAATTTAGTAAAAATAGAGTTTTAACTTAAGTTATAAAGCTTACTAAGATAGCTACTTAGGCTTATATTAATAAAGCTTTTAAACTAAAAATATAAAAGTTATAAAGAGTATAGATTAATTATTATGTTCATCTTTTAAAGTAATCTAAGTATAAGATATATTAATTATCTTTATACTTAAACTTAAGCTATATATTATATAGTACTAGGTTTAAAAGAACTTTATAAAGGTAGTTACTAAGTCTTTATATAAATCTATATCTAAAGATAGGAAAAGAAAATAGTTTCCTAAGACTAATAATTTAGATATTATATATCTTCTTTATTATATAAAAGATCTATAGTTATTTTAATATAAAGAACTTAAATAGAAACTATATAATATAAATATATATAAAAATACTTTATACTTTAATTTAGATACTTTCTATAGTAAATATAGTATAAATTATAGTTACTAAACTACTTCTTATCTCTTAATAGAAAAATAGTTCTATATATAATATAACCTAATTTAATACTTCTTTCTTAAATTCTAAGAAGCTTATATAGAAAATTAGCTATTATTAACTATATCTTTAAGAGGTTCTATCTCTACTAAATACTTAGCTAAAGTTAACTTATCTATATTTTTCTCTAAGTCTTTTATAGAGAGGGTAGGTAATTAGCTATTATTAATTAGGTTAGTAATAAACTTAGTATTAAAAGGTTAGATAGTAAATATAAGCTTATTAATATTAAATAGAGATTATAAGCTATCTTTATCTTTAGTTTAAGAAAGAGTTTTAACTATTTCTAAATCTAGTAAGTATTAAATTATATTAGTTAATTAAGTAGTAATAATAGTAAGATTATAGATCTATATCTTTAGTTAATAATATTATTACTAAAGTTAGTATTACTTTTATCTTTAGTTTAGTAAGTCTAACTAATAATAGAGAGAAGGAGTTAAATACTAAGCAGCTCTTATTACCTTATAATAAAGTCTTTATCTCTTACTAAGCCTTTCTAACTAATAAAGAAGTCTCTAAACTACTAGGTTTAGAAGATATAGATATCTAATCTATATTAATTATCTTAATTAAAGATATAAAAACTAATAAGTTAGTTAAATCTAACTCTATAAGTAGAGAATCTTTATTATAGAATCTATAAAAGTAGCTAGTTATATATCTCTTTTTACTATATTACTAAAATAGGGTTTTATTAGCTTTATATTCTTTATATTTATTTTTTAAGTATAACTTATAATTAATATATATTATATAAATATAATTTAGATACTATCTAGTTATTAAATAACTTACTTTATTAATAGTAAACCTAGACTAAACCTTAAAAACTACTAATAAGTTTTAATTAATATCTAATACTAAAGTAGATATTAAGTATATCTTAATATTAATATAACTATAAAAAGTAATAAATAGTAATATTATTTTAAAGAATAGAGAAACTAGATTATATTTACTTTTCTCTTTATAGATATTAAAAGTAGAGCTTAATTAATATAAAATTATATAGTTTATTTTTAAATATTTATAAACTAATACTTTTATTTATTATCTATACTAGCTACTTATACTCTAGGTTTTCTATATTATTACTTTTTATTATATAAGATATATATTAAAAATAAGATAAGTAAATAACTAAGACCTAAATACCTAACTTTAGTTTATTAAAGTTAGTTAATAGATAAATAAACTAGCTAATTTCTATAACTAGATAATTATTAAGTATTTTTTATAATAGTTAGGAGAAGTTAGTAATAATCTAGTTTAGTTAATAAACTAGAATTTAAATTTTAGCTATTTAGTTTTAGAACTAAAAGAGTTAGGAATTTCTATCTAAGAACTATATATTAACTAGCCTATCTATTATAGTTATTTAAAGGGAAATAGTTTAATTACTTAGTAAAGATACTACTTTTATTAACTAAAGTTGTGAGAATTTATTTTTTATTACTATATTAAAATAAAAACTATAATAGTAAAATCTAAAATATATTAAGCTGAGAAAGAAAATACCTGTTTAAATAAATATAAATACTATTACTAACTATTAAACCTTATCCTTAGTAATTAGTCTCAGTTAATTTTACTATAAATAGGTTTAGTAATCTATAGATCCTTTACGCTATTTAGTATATTACTAAATATACTTTATAGTTACTAAGCTAGTTAAAGTAATAAACTATTTAGGAATTATAAATTATAGATATTACTTACTAAAAGAGATATAAAGACTTAGTAGGATTTATATCTATTTTCTTTAGAAATCTACTACAATTATTAAATATAGATTAAAGTTAGAGTATTAAGTTATTTAGCTATAAATAATCTTAAATACTACTAACCTAAGTAGGTTTAATAACTTAGACTAATTACTTTATAGATAGCTAAATATAATTTAAAGTTAGAGCCTAGAGTTAGATAGCTATTAGTAATCTTAGATATCTTTAGACTAAGTAGGTCTATAAACTTTATAGTATCTATGCTCTTTTCTTTTACTTAATAATTATAATAGAAATAGTAATATTAAGTTAGTAAATATTATAACTTTACTAAGTTAATAAGAGTAATAAGATAATAATTATATTAATAAGGATATATTAGAGTTTATAAAACTCAAGTAAATAGCACTAAAGCCTCTTTTACTAAATAATTAAAGTTTAATATTATAGCTTAAGATATAGCTATAGTATTATAAGTCTTAAGTAGATATTATCTATACTAACTTTATAATTATTAATAAGTAAATATTAAAATTATTTATATATAATATAACTTAGAAAAATATATTACTTAGCTATATCTAACTTAATAACTCTATAAGCTATTTATAATATCTCCTTAAAGAGAATACTATAGTTTTAGTAAAGCTTACTAAGCCTAAACTTTTTAAAAGTGGGGTAGTAGGTATTAATAAGCTAAAGTTCTATAGTATTAATATTACTACCTAAAACTATAATACCCACTCTATTTATTATTAATTTCTAATTTACTACTTAGTAATTAGAACTTACTAAAGATACTATAACTAGCTCTAAAGTAGACTAGCTCTAACTCTATTACACTACTTTAATACTAGGTAGTAATATAGATATCTATAAGAAACTCTAGAATATTCTTTCTAAAGAGGATAATTAGTATTACTAAAATGCTTTAGACTCTATAGTATAGATATAGTATAAGCTAGTTTCTTAAGATATTTAACTAAGTACTATTAAGGTATTCTATAATAATATATATAATAAATCTATAATAGAAATTGCATACTATTAGGTTTATTATTAATAACTTTCCCCTAGTTAGCTTTAGGAAATTATATAGCTCTTTTTTTAATCTCTCTATAACTCTTTATTAATAGAGATACTATAAGCTAACTAAGTATATTTTTTCTATATAGTATACTTTTTCTATAGTCTAGATATAATATTCTCTATCTATAATAACTACTTTAAGTTATTAAAGAAGGGTTATCTCCTATATATATATAGAGTAAATCACTTTATAATTAGATATATCTATATCTATCTTAATCAGCTTATAAATTTATCCCTACTTAAAAAGCAGCTTATTAAAATCTATACTCTATATAAATAGATTATAAAGCTAACTCTTAATATTAATAAAGAGATAAATAGCTACTACTAAAAGCTAAAGAGAGAATATATTACTATAGTCCCTAATAATATCTAAGGATTAGCTATCTAAGTTCTGCTATATCCTTTAGTAGAAAAGTGAGAATAAATATATATATATATTATTAGACTATAATAACCCCTTTTTAGTAACCTTTTATTTATTCTATTTTTTTACCTCCCCTAGCTAAGGCAGGCGCTTTAATAGTTAAAGCTAAATAATAATATCTACTAGAATATTACTATTAGTAAGGCAAATCTATAGTTCTAGATAAACCCTATACTAGGTATTAATATACTTTAAGAGCTTATTAACTATATAGTATAATATAAAACCTATACTAAAGATAATATATAGAAAGACTATTATATATTAGTATCTAAAAGAGATAATATATAGAAGCTTATCTATAATACTATAAAAGTACTAGTAAAATACTACTAAATAGGGAAACTAATATAGTATATAGCTAGTAATAATAGCTTAGAAGTAATCTAGTTTATTAAAAAAGAACTTAATAATATAGAAATTTATATTATTAACTATAAAACATTAAAACTAATCTCTATAGGCCTTTTAGGGCCTCTAGCCACTATATAGTGATTTTACCTGCTTTGTAACAGACCTTCTAACTCCGCGCTGCGCCTCCTAATAATCCACACAGCCTTTAGTCACGTAATCCTATCCTAACTATAGCTGCACTTATATATACCTATCTCACTAGATAGCCTTATAATCCTTAACTTTGCAGTTTAATAATAATATCTATTAACTTATCCTCTTACCTATTACCTATACTACTAATACTATCTCTATTACCGCTTTATCCACTAGCTATACTATTATTAGCAATGCTCTCTCTGTTTTAAAGCAGTTAGTATAAGCTATACTTATTAATCCCTATAGGGCCGCCTTAATCTTAGTATTATAGAGGGTCTATTTAAAAAAGAGCTAATATATAGGGTATATAATAACCTAATTAACTTCTAATACTATATTTACTTATTTATATATAATATTATTATATATCTAGTTATCCCCTATAGGGGTATTAATAAGAGCTCTTTTAAGAGCTATGCTAATAATATAGTATTAGTGTTATCTAGGCTGCTTAATAAAATAGAGTATTTTATTAATTATATTAATACTAAAATCTTATATAATCTTTTATATATTATTAATATTAACAGGCATACCTTATATATAGCTAGCATATTAATATACTAGATCTAGTACTAATATCTTAGAGAACTTATTATAGGTTAATAAGAATAAGGAAGAGAGATAGATATAAAGCCCTGCTTATAGCAGAGCTTTTTATACTTCTAGCTATAAGAACCTCTTAGAAGGTTAAGGAGTTATCTCTTATATATATAGCACCTTGCTAGAAGGTTAACCTTTAGGTGAGAAGTTATTAGATATCTTATATAGTAGTGTTTACCTTGCTAGAAGGTTTACCTTTTAGGCGTTTTTTATAGCACTTTGCTAGAAGGTGTTTCCAGGCTATAAGAGCCTTAGTAGCCTACTTAGCTTTAATATAATTAGCCCCATTATATATAGTGTGGTGTTACCTATACTATTACTATTCTACTAGTCTATTTAGCTAGAGTATATATCTAACTTTATATAGTGATATTTAGAGGGTTTGCTTACTAGCAGGAATATATTAGGTTCCTATATTATTATCCTTAACTAGTAGAGGGTATAGGTTAAAGTGTTTCTATAGTGGTTTCCAAATTATACCTATAAACTGGGTGAATTTATTATAGTCTTTTTTGCGGGGGGCTGCGTTATAACTACAAACTTAATAGGCCTTTTAGCTATTAATATTACTACTAACTATAGAGTTATAAAGCATCTCTAACCTATAAAGGCTGCTCTTTATATAGAGAATTGCTGCTTCTAGAGTATAAAGCTCTAAGACTATATAGTAGGTATTATAAATATATATACTATGGTTAATAAAGAGCTATATATTACTAGTTAAAGACCTAAAGTATTTACTGATTTAAATAATTCTAACTTTTTCCCTAAAACCTTTCTCTATCTCTTTTTATAGAAGTAGGGAGAACTATATAGACTACCTATCTATAATAATATAGCTAATAGCGCTATATATAGCTCTAGCTAGCTATATTAAACTAGTAGTTTTTACCTAAGGCTATAGACTAAACTCTTACTATACTAATATAGTTAGTTATCTATAATAAGAACTAATACCCCTATAGATTAATACTTTACTAGGTAGCTACTAAAACAGACAGAGAACTCTAAGACAAAAATAATAAAACCACACACTCCCACACACTTATATAGGAATATTATAATATTATAGCTTTATATCTAGAGGCCCTAGAATAAAGAAAAGAATCTTTCTATATATAATAACCTTATTATAGATATAATCTCTTAAGTAAAGGCAATAAAGGCTTCTGAATAATAAGATAAACTATAATAATACTAACTAATAATAATCCTCTAGCCTCCTCTCTGCCCTCAATAAGGTAGAAGTCCTGCTATAATATACTGACTAATATATCTGTCTGGGCACTCTCTAAACTAGTCTGTCCGCACTGCCCTGTCTCACTACTTAATAACTTATATAATCTTTTCTTTTTTTATATTTAATATACTTATAAGATTAGATAATAAGACAATAAGTTATACTAAGATAGCTAAGAGTTTCTTTCTAAGAATTAAGTATATTATTAAGACCCTTATAGCTAATAATATTATAGCTATAGAAACAGAATATTATAAATACTAAATAACTAATAATATAGATATTACCTTCTTAATATATAAAATTAGCTTATTTAGTAATACTAAGTATATATTAAATAAGAAGTATCTTAACTCTTAAAGAAAGATTAAGTTTCTATATCTAGTATATAGTATATTTAGTATCTAGTTTATTATTAACTTTAATAATCTCACTAATAAGAGAAATATAAAACTCACTACTATAATAGCTTTAGATAATGAAGTTACCTTTAGAAATATACTTAACTACTTTAGATACTATCTAGTTAGTATACCTTATAGAGTTAGGGATTCTATTAGTAATACTATCTTTTTTTACTATAAAATTAACCTCTTCTTTAAATATTATATTACTATAAACTAAGACTTAGTATTTAGTTATATTACTAGCTACTTCAGCTATATAGAATTAAATAAATAAGAAGCTCTATATATTTACAGACTTTATTATAAGCTATAGGTAGGGGTAAGGGTAAGTTATAAGGAGCAACTGTCTTAGCTATAGATTAGTGCAGGCGGAAAGCGCAGTGAAATAGTCTGCAGTGTGTGATTATTAAATCACACACTATAGCACATAGCTACTATAGCCTTATAAGACTAAGAGTGCTGTAAACTATATTATAATACACCCCCTAGCTATATAGTAAATATTACTAATATAGCAATCTATTATTATATGTAGCTATAACTATTTTTAAATATATATAAAAAAGATAAAGTAGTGTTATAAATAGCCTTAAAGATATAAAATAAATAAAAATATCTCTTATAAATATATTAAAGAGTATAAATAAGTAATATATAACTTAAGTAATAGTAATATAATCTAGGTAAGTAGTAGAATTCTATTAGCAGTACTTAACTATCTATAAAGATAGCTAGGTAGGTATAGTTATTACTTATACTGCCCTCTACCTTAATTTCTCTCCTTTTTCTACTTAGAACACTATAATAATTATAAGTTAATCCTTTATATATAGAAAATAATTATTATATATATTATTAACTATTATAGATACTTATCTTTATATAAAACTATCTATACTTATTAATATTATTATTAAAAATAGCTCCTAAGTATAAATAATTTATAGTACTAGTTACTAACTATATTACTAAGGCTAAGGTAATCTATAAAGCTAAGAAAAAAGTAGAGCAGGAGTAGCTAGCTACTCTTACTAAGCAGAAAGAGGCTAAGGATAATAAGATTAATAAATATAAATCTTTTATTTTACTATTCTATAGCCTTTTTAGTAACTATTACTATCTAATAGAGCCTTTTAATACTATAGAAGCTAATAATATCCTTTTAATAGAAAAGGCTAAAGCCTCTAAAAAGAAGCCTATATATAAGTATAAGTATACCTCCTCTATTAAGGAGAAAGAGAATAAGGATAAGGAGAAGCTTATTAATATATTTATAATATTACTTCTATATAGTCTAGAGATATTAATAATAGTTTAGAGAAGTCTAAGTATAAGTCTAAGGAGGTAAAGATTATAGCTAGTATATATTATAGTATATTAAAGAAGAAAACTAACCCTACTACTAATAAGAAAACTCTAGGCTTTACTAAGAAGCTCTATACTTCCTCTACTATTCTAAAGAGAGCTAGTAAGCTAATAGAGTACTTATACTATAGCTATATCTACTTACTATTTATAGATAAGAGCTTTAGTTACTACTTCTATAGTATTAATAAGTATTATTATTACTATCTAACTAGTGAAACAGGCTAAGAACCTTAAGACAAAAATAACAAAACCACACACTTATACTAGAATATTATAATATTATAGCTTTATATTTAGAGGCTCTAGAATAAAGGAAAGGATCTCTCTAAGCATAATAACCTTATTATAGATATAATCTGTTAAGCAAAAGTGATAAAAGCTTCTAAATAATAAGATAAACTGTGATAATACTAGCTAATAATACTCCTTTATCCTCCTCTCTGCTCTTAATAAGGTAAAAGTTCTACTATAATATGCTAACTAATATACCTATCTAGATACCCTCTAAACTAGGCTATCTATACTGCTCTGTCTTAATTATCTTTTATAGTTTTACCTTAATACCTTATAAGGTAAACTATATATTAAAGAAAAATTATATAAATAAAAACTACTATTTATAAAGAAAAGGGTATTTTTTATACTACTTAATTGCTCCTTCTAAGTTATTATAAACCTAATTACTTCTTTCTATAGTTATACTATTCTAGCTTTTTTTATCTAGGCCTATCTTTTATAAGCTTATAAGCCTTATTCTAATCTAAACCTTACTTATATTATTTCTAATAATACTAGCTAGGTAGCTATAAAAAGTAGTAACTATAGTTACTTTTAGAGATATTATCTTTAATCTATTACTAATAGTTAACTTACTCTATAATATAGTTCTTATAGCTATTATAAATAGACTTAAAAATATTAAATAAAACTAAATATAGGAGATATTTCCTAGTAATAATAGTTTAATATAGTACTAGAGTAGAAAAGTATAAAGAGGTTATATTTTATTTAGTATTAGGTAGTCTAGTTAGTAAAATAAAAGAGTTAGATAGAGTTAAATCTAGGTTTATAAAGCTAAAGTTATTATTACTAGGAGGTAATAGAGTATTATAGAAACTAAAAGCTAGTAAGTCTAGATTTATAATAGTATAGGAGCTAGCTCTGCTAGAGTAATAAAGAGTAAGCTTTCTACTATTATACTTACTAATCTAGCTTTCTATATAGTATAAGGTAAAAGTTCTTATAAAAAGCCTTAGTACTTTAAGAAGAGATAGAAAAGAGAGTATTTTAGGTTTTAAAAGCTATATCTTACTGATATTACTATATAACTCTACTATAAGGAGGTTTATTTAGAGTATCTATAAAGGTTTATTACTATAAAGTATAAAGTATTTTATAAACTTAGTAGTAATCTTTAAAATATACTAGATAATAATTTAGAATTAATTTCTCTTTACTGCTCCTTTTCTAGCTATTACTAATACTATACTATTAATAATATCTTTATAAATATAAACTCTAATTTAATCTATTACTCTAAAACTATATATCTATAAATCCTACTATTAGAGCTAGAATCTAACTATAGTATTCTTCTAAAAAAGAGTATAAATATTAATAGGGGCTCTAAGAAGCTTATAGTACTAAGAGAGGTTTTCTATAACCTCTATAAATATTTTATTAAAGTTTCTACTCTAAATTAAGTTAGTATAATAAGTAATCTCTCTTTTTTAGTTTACTACTATTATTATTTAATAGTTACTACTATATTAAATATAAAAGATAGTAATATCTAACTAGATAAGTAAATTATAATAGATATTTATAATTAACTATATTAAGACTTAGTATATACTAAGAGAAGGTATTACTTTTATTTACTAAGTAACTTATCTTTTTAGAATTTATATATATTTATCTAACTTTTATATATTAAACTTAGTAAGATAATATATTTCTTCTACTTTAAGATAGGTTTCTATTACTAGTTTCTCTTAAATATTATAGAGATAAGTAAGGTAATATTAGATAACTAGTAGAAACTACTTAGTTTATTCTCTAGTTATATTAAACTTATAGTAGAATTAGATCTATAAAGATAGTATAGTGTTTTAACTTAACTTAATATACTAGTTAGATATTCTCTATTTCTCTATTTTATTCTTTAATAGTTCTAGATTACTAACTAGATCTATAACTAAAAGTTCTAGGCTATTATAAGAATTATTAATATAGATTAGCTATTTAGAATTATTAATATAATAAGAACTAAGATTTAGATAAAGAGAAGATTTATTATTATAAAGGTTAAAAGCCTTTTTCTCTATCTATTTATTCTCTTAGTATATAGTAGTAATAATTCTATTCTAGTAAATATAATTTTATATAGTATTAAGTATAGAGTAATTATTAATAATATCTCTTATCTTAGTATTATAGTTCTTGGATAAGCTTAGATTTCAGTCTATAAAGAGCTTAATAGATATATTAATAGGTATAAAAGCTTCTATAACTTAGATATTAAATATAGATACTTTAGAGTTAAGGTTAAGTGTTTTAAAGTATCTAAGATAGAGCTATACTAGGGTTAATCTATTTATAGATATAAAGTTAGAGACTATAAAGTTCTAAAAATAAATTATCTTCTATATTTTCTTATTATATAGCAGAGAGATAATCTTTTTAATATATTTAGCTCTATTAGTAGTTCTTAATAAAGTTAGAAAAACTATACTATTTATCTTTAAATCCCTATTATAGAACTTAGAAGTAATTTAATTTATCTATATATTAAAGATCTCTTTAAAGAAAGAACTAGTTTAGTACTTAGCTAACTCTAGTTATATATAGTAATAAAGCTATTTAAGGTAAAGTATATTTAATATCTATAACTGCTCTTTTTAGAGTTAAAGTGCTTAGATAATTTTAACTAAGTATTTAAGAATAGATATTATACTATTAAAAGGCTTATAAATAGCTATTATAAATCTACTTAGTATTTTAAGATATAATTCTGCTTTTTTATTATACTAGAAGTTATTATAAAAATAGAAAAAGCTTAAAAGTTAGTTAATAAGTAAGATAGAGTAGAAAACTACCTCTTTTCTAGTACTCTTTTTAACTAGTAATTAGAAAATAAGTATAGTAAGCTAGCCTTTTTATATAGTAGCTTTACTATTTTTAATTCTAGTATTAATAGAAGTATAGTATTATCTAATAAGGCTAATTCTATTAGAGAGATTATAAATAAGAAGTTAAAAACTAGTTTCTATATTAGAAGCTAAAAGAAAAGTCTTAGTTTAAATAGTTTTTTATAGATTAAATAAGTTAATTATAGTAGCTAATTCTTCTTTATTCTCTTTAACTTAGTTTAGTTACTAAGATTTAGTAAATTAAAGCTATTAGAAATAAATATAGAGTTAAGCTATAGAAATACTAAAATAAAGCTACTAAAACTCTTTATATTTAAGATTCTTATTTAGCTTAAAAGGAAAATAAAAATAGAAAAGAAGTATTTATCTAGCTAAGTATTACCTATTAATTTTTATAACTAGAATATTTAACGTTTTTTTAAAAAGAGTAAAGTTAGTAAGTATAATTATAGTTTCTAAAAGCTTACTATTTTACTTATTCTACTTCTAAGATAACTTCTCTAAAATAGTAATAAGAAATACCTCCTTAACCTAGATATTAGTAATCTTAATAAGAGAATTCTTAGATAAAGATATTATTTAAAATAGAGTAAATAGAGATAATTATAAACTTAATTAAGATTTTAATAAGGGAAAAAGGTTATATAAGTAGTATAAAAGAATAAAGGTTTATAATATTATAAAGAGAGAGTTATATATAGATAAGTATAGATTAGAGTAGAAATTTATAGTTAAATATTTATAAAGAGAGCTTAGATTATAAATTAAGCTAAGCTATAATACTAAATTAATTATTAATAGATTAAATCTATTTATATTAAGAGGAATAAAATATTTATTTATATATAGGTTAAAGAGAGTAAACTACTAGTTACTAATTATTAACTAACTAAAATAAAGAGATAAAATAAGAATAGATAATAAGAAAAAGTAGTTATAAAGATTAACTCCTTTTCTTATCTAATTAATCTTAACTATAAGAAAAGCTTAACCTCTTAAATAAATAATTTAATAGAAGATAGAA
This sequence comes from Colletotrichum neosansevieriae, assembly GCA_036785495.1. Classification (NCBI taxonomy): domain Eukaryota; kingdom Fungi; phylum Ascomycota; class Sordariomycetes; order Glomerellales; family Glomerellaceae; genus Colletotrichum; species Colletotrichum neosansevieriae. Next base: position 42,819 of record JAVHLV010000224.1, on the reverse strand, counting down.
TAACTAGATTATATAACTAGATCTCCTCTAGCTCTTTCTAACTTTTTCTTCTTTTTCTATAATATAATGAAAATAGTAATCCCTCTTTTATATCTATAAAATATAACCTTAAGCCTGCTTTAGTACTTATTAGTTATAGCTTTTATTAGGAATTTTAATAATTCTTATATACTAACTTAGTTAAGAAAGTATATTTTCTAGCTTTTTATAAATAAACTAGTTTTTAATAAGAGAAACTATAACTCCCCTCTATATATTAAGCTTTTTATTAACTTCTTTATAGTAAGTAGACTTACTTTTTTAGCTCTTATTTTATATATTTACTAACCTTCTTATATAGGTTATAGTATTTCTTATATAATACTTATTTAAGCTTTTAGAGCTTTTCTAGCTATATTATAAAGTAAACTTCTATATAAAAGTTCTATTTTTAGATAACTATAAGATTATTATTTATTAATTCTAAGAGGCTTATATTAGTCCTTATTACTAGAGTATAATAGAAAAGAGACTACTATTCTATAAATATATCTTTATTATCTTAGTAGTTATAGATATTTTTAGACTTTAACTAGTAAAAATAATTAATTCTAATAAATCTAAGGTTATTCATAGCTTCTATATTTAAGCTAATAGAGATTATAATATAGTTTCTTATAGTAGTTATAAGTAATATACTTACTCTCTCTATAATAAGGCTACTAAAGCTTAGATCTATAAGCTATATTTTAAGTATATAAGTATACTTAGTAATACTTATACTAACTATTTTTACTATAAATAAGATTCTAAGTAGTCTTTTAACTTTAAGGAAAACTATAAGGCTTTTAGTTATAATATAAGTAATTAAGAATAATAAAGTAATAAGTTTAAAGAAGTTATTATTTAGTTTTAGATTAACTAGTAAACTATAGTAAGGTTTAGAGTAACTTATTTAGGGTTTAGAACTATAGTAAAGTGCTATAAAACTTAGCTAAAGGAGTATAAGTCTAGGTTACTATTTATTCTTATTAGTTACTCTCTAGCTAATTTAGATATCTCTATTTCTAATAAGAGAGAGTAACTTAAAATTCTAACTAGGATTTAAAGAAGAAGAGTAGGAAAAAGAAAGAACTAATATTATATTCTATATACTTAATAGTCTTTATAGACCTAAAAATATAAATTAATAAATAAAGTCCCTCTTATCTAACCTTAAAATGCTTTAATATATATACTTTATATAAATAATATAGAAAAGATTAGAAAAAACTAGGAAACATTATATAAAGTTTTAGTAAATTAGGTAAAATTAACTAGCTATAATAATACTTTTCTAATATAGTAAAGCTACCTTAAAATATAGATAGAAGGGTTTCTTTATCTCTAGTTACTTTAATAATATAACTATTTATAGCTAGGAAAACTTACTAACCTAACTATCTATATAAGGTTATAGTTATATAAGAGAATAAGTAAGGAGTTAATTTAGAAGTAAGAATATTATTATAAATATAAAATAGATAAATAATTATTCTAGGAGTAGAAACTAAAAAAAGTAGATAAATATTATAAAATATTATAATACTATATAGAGATATACCCCTCTTAAAATACTAAGTATAAAAGTCTAATCTAGAAATAGTATAAAGAAAACTAGCTAGATAATATAAATATAGCTAAATTATTAAAGTTAAACTATAACTTAAAGACCTTTTAAGTAATAATAAATAAGAACTTAGTACTTAAAGTAAGAGGCTATCTAGTTAAGATAGAGAAGCTATAAAGAGAGAGCTTTCTAAGATAAAGTGAGAAATATCTAAGAAGTAATAGAGAGAAATAGAATATACTAATTACTAGAAAGATTATAGTATACTTCTAGTAGATCTTATATAGTAGAATTTACTATAAATATAGTAGTAATCTTAGTAATATAATTCTAAATATAATAATAGTGCTTAGACTTAATATTACCTTTATTAGTAAGATTAAATCTATAAAGATATAAGAGTAAACTTAAATAGTAAGCAGAATAATATAGATATAAGTAGGCTAGCCTTAGTATTATCTCTATAGTCTAGTTTAATATACTAAGCTAGGAAATTATAATTAAGTAATTAAGATAGAGAGTATAATAAGGCTCTCTCTAAGAGTATAAGTCTAATCTATTATAGATATAAAAAAGCTTATTTCTCTATAATAGAGCTAATCTAAGTAGGCTATATAGTATTATCTCTTATCTTAGTATACTAACTATCTCTAACTAGATTAAATAGCTAAAAGTCTATATAAAGTTTCTATATTACTCTTATTTAGTTAAGAAACTTCTTTAAAGCTTATAAATATACTACTAAGTATATAATCTATTATAGAATATTACTATCTAGATTATATATTAATAGAGAGTTAGTATTATTAGAGTTAGTAAAAGGTTTCTCTACTTCTTCTTTATTACTTTTATTAAAGTAGAGGTAACTATAAATAGAATAAATCTTATTAAGTTAGTTTATAAAGTTAAGTCTATACTAGTTAATATCTTCTAGTTTCTAAAAACCTTTTAGGGCTTTAATAAACTTTTTTAAGTAGTTTCTAGTATAAGTTAATCTATAAAGAGGTTTCTCTATAAAAGTTTTAAGTTAATATAAAGTATTATTAGGAGCCTTTAAATAGATTTTAAAGAGGCCTTTTTAATAGTAGCTAGGCTTAGTATTTAAAGACTTATTTATATATTATTTAATATTAAATACTAAAATAAGGTTACCTACTTCTAACTCTTAGCTATATAAGATATAGTGTTTTTAGTAATTAAACCTATTTATAATATACTTATACTAAGCTATAATTATCTTCTATATAGTTATATAGTTCTTATTAAGCTATTTAAAAGCTCTTATCTATATAAAAAGCTTCTTTTTAGATATTATTACCTAGTTTTATACTAGTACTCTCTAAGTTAGTATAAAGGTCTCTATTAGAGTTATAGCTTTATACTTATAGAGTAGATAGAAGAAGCTATAGCTAGTTAAGGCTCTAATAGAAGTCCTATTAGTAAATAGTATAGCTTAGAAAGATAGCTAGAAGTTCTTATCTATATTCTTTATCTAAGTAGTAAGAGTATATATAATAGTTTAGTAGCTAACTTTAATAGTGCTATTAGTATATAGGTTTTAGATAGTAGTGACTTTTTGCTTAAGCTTATACTTATAGTTAAATTTAATAACTATATCTTTATTCTTAGAGCCTCTATTAATAATAAGTATACTATAGAGCCTATAGTAATAAATAATATCTTTCTATATAAACTTAGTAATAAAATAAAAGTTAGCTTACTATATTTACTAAGCCTCTACTTATCTAGTTAGAAAGCACTAAGCTTTAACTATATTCTATTTACTAATCTTTTATATATCTAATACTATATAAGTAAATAGCAGCTCTAAGAGTATTAAGAAATAGTAAGAGTTATCTATATATCTAGGTCTATACTTCTAATAATCTTTATAAATATAGACTTATTTACTAACTTATTAATAGAAGCTATATTAGTAATATTATTTTACTAACTATTTAATAACTATATTATATCTCTTATACCTACTCTTTTAGTATACTTTTATAATAAGCTTAGTTTAGGTCTATAAATTATCTATAACTTATTATAGAGTAGGCTTATATATACTAGGTGTTACGATATGGTTTATAGCACTCTCAGCCTTATAAAGCTATAGTAGCTATTCGCTATAGCGTGTGATTATATAATTATACACTATAGACTATTTTACTATGCTTTCTATATATACTAATCTATAGCTAAGATAGTTACTCCTTATAACTTACCCTCACTCCTATCTATAGCTTATAATAATTATAAGCCTAGCTCTATAGCTTATAAATACCCCTCTAACCTCTCTAAGTCTAGGAAAGGGTGAGTGGCTTTTCTCCTATTACTTTTCACCTTTTTAAAGTAACCTTATAATAATAGCTATATACTCTTTAATAACCTTCTTTCTAGAAGCAAGGCTCTAGGGCTCTGCTAACTAGCCTTACTAATATCTTAACCTATACTTATCTATATAGAGTGAGGATATTTAGAAGTATCTTAATTCTAATAGCTCTATTACTAAGAAGCTTTCTAATACTCTTAAAAGGACTCTAACTATTTAAAAGTTTATAGATAAGTATAATAATTACCTTTAAACTAAGTATAAAGCTAATCTTAGTAAGTATAAAGCAGCCCTTTTAAAGTAAAAGGGAAATCTCTCTTACATATTCTATAAAATTACTAAGTATAATAACTCTATTAATATTATTAAAAGCAAGGAGTTTAATACTCTTTAATAAGCTAGTAGAGTAGGTCTTACTATTTCTAAGCTTTTAAGGCTAACCCTACTAACTCCTATTAAGTATAAGGATATCTAAGATAAATAGAGTAATATATTTAAATACCTCTCTGCTAATAGTATAAACCTCTTATTATAGATTACCTTATACTATAACTATTAGATACTTATTTATTAAACTATTAATATAGTTTACCTTAAAGTAGTAGAGATAAAGCTTAATAATAAAAGTAATAAGTTCTAGATTAACCTTTAAAATATACTCTGTTTTCTTAAATAGTAACTTACCTACTCTAATAATAATATATAGAAATAAGTATACTAAGATTATAAAGATATTCTAAAGTATACTAAGTATACTACTTAGCCTGCTAAGTAGTATAGAGAGTAGCACTATCTCTATAAGCTAGTAATAAGCTAGAATATTACTAATACTAAGAAAAGCTATAGTAAATATACTTTTTTTAAGATAATATACTATAAAATAGCTTCTATTTAGGCCTAGAACTAGCTAGATTTAGTTATCTAAGTAAAGAAGATTAGAATACTTTACCTCTTACTTAAAGAACTTAAAATTATCCTTACTACTAAGATTTATAGTAAGCTAGCTTCTACTAAGAGCCCTAGTAAATCGCTTAGAGTATATATTACCTTTATAGACTGCTCTAACTTAGAGAATCTAGTTTAAGCCTTATAAACTGCTTTAAATACTTCCTTTCTAGCAGTAATATCTAATAAGATCCCTAGCTGCTTCTATAAATAATACTATAGATAGACTCTATAAAACTATAGCTATATTTAATAAGTATTTATAGGCTTACTAAAAGACAGCTTTAAGAACTATAAAATATTAAAAGATAAAGCATAATATATATAGGAGATAGTAATATCCCTATAGTGAGGCTATATCTATAATAATCTTATATATATAGAGTAGATTATAAAGAAGTCTTAGAAAAGCAGTTAGCACCTATCTAACTATAGCTATAATAGATACTATAGCAGCAGCTAGAGTAGGTATAGTAATAGAAGTAGTGCTAGTAACAAAGAGTAACTTCCTAATAATATTTCCTACTATATTATTAACTAAAGTCTTTTTAAAGATAAAAGCTAAGTAATCTAAGTTTATTCTATAGTGTTTATATTCTTTAAGGAACTATATACTCTCTCTAATAGTATTATTCTAGATAATTATAGAGCTCTCTATATTATTAATAATAAGAGAAAGCTAATTTCTAGCACCTTTATATACTTATATAATAATAAGGTGATTAAAGTTAGTAATATAGGTATAGTAATTATTAGAAGGGGTACTTAGATTATTTAGAGTATATTTAAAGATACCTTAATAGGTAAAAAGAGCACTCTAACCTTAAATAATATTACTATTATTAAAAGTATATATACTAATATTATCTTAGAAGCGCTCCTCTTTAAGATAGGTATTTAGTATAATAACTATAACTGCTTTCTATAGTTTAATAAGCTGGGTAAGTTTACTTATATAAAGCAGCTACTATATAAGAGTAACCTGGTCTTCTTTAAATATAATCCTATTTTTATTTACCTGTCTAGTCTAAGTATTTCTATAAGTAGTATAGGTATTATAGCTCTCTTAAATAACTAGAAGCTAATATACCCCCTATACTACTATATAGCTAAAAGGTCTAATAATATATAACTATAGTATTTCTAAGCTAGATATCTAGACTAGAACGCTCTTAAACGCCTTATATATAATACTTAGAGAGTAAGGATTAAGACTCTATTATATATTTAATATAAATTCTATACTTAAGTATATATTTAGTAAGTTATCTTATATAGTATATCTAAGGCTAGATCTCTCTATCCCTACTACTATATAGCTTAAAATCTCTTTAACTACTAAAAGCTTAGCAGATTATATACCTAGATACTTCTTATTAAAAATAAGTATAATAAAAGACTCTTTAGAATTCCCCTAGTTTTAAAAGAGTATAATAAAGTATTTAAGATATTCTAGATATTTAAATGCTAGGTATAAAGATAGTAGGGACTTACTATCTATAAGATCTATTATAATATTAAGTATACTATTATTACTATATAAGGCTTTACTTAGTATAAATAATAGATAGAGAAGCTTAGAAACACTAAGAAGCCTATAAGTAGCAGAGAGTATACTAGCTTAGAAATTATCCTAAAAGTGCTTATAATACTAACTGCTACTTATCTATTAAAGTATCTTATCTTAGAGGCTTAGAGAGTAGCAGTCTTTATCTTTAATATTAGCCTATATACTATAAATAACTAGTAAAGCCCTATTTAGATAAAACTTAAGTAGTTCTAGAACTACTTCTAATAGTAGTAACTAGACTTTATACTTACTATATACTAAGATCTATATCTATATTAAAGAGGCTTATATATCTATAGCTATAAAGCTTATCCCCTTAAAAAGAATTATAAAAAAGGTATTAGGAGATACTATTATAAGTTTAACTCCAGAGCCTATCTTAAATACCTTATAGAATATATACTAGAAATATATAACCTATATAGGATCTAGGTTTCTATACTTAACCAGGTTATTATTATATATAATATATACTTTAATAAGTTAATATTCTACTCTCTAGATAATAGGAAAGAGGCTATAGATATCTAGAGCACCTAGATAATTATTAATAAGGTTAAAATACCTATTAAATCCTCTAATATAGTTTTTAAGATCTTAGAGATACTTAATAAAGCAAATAGTAACCTTATAATAAATAAATAAACTACTAGCAGGCTTAGACTCTCTATACTAGCTGCTTTCTATAGTTTAGAAGTGCTTTATACTACTACTATAATATAGTTTAAGGGTATACTAGCTAGAATATAGAGAGAACTACTTACTCCTAAATAAACTCCTAATCCTAAAAGTATACTAAGATTAAGTTTAGACCTTTCTATAATACTAAAGCCCTACTTTAAAGTATAATATACTATTACTAAGAATATAAATCTATATCTACCTATTTTAAATACTTAAAAACTAGTTATTTAAGTGTTTATAAAGAAGAAGAGCTTATAGTAATCTAGATAAAACTCCTCTTTAGTAGCTAAAATAGATTTCTAACTTACCTATTATTAATATTAATAGATTAACTATAAGCCTCTAATATAATAGAGTACTAGAAAGTAGTATCTAAGAGTTTTTATAACTCTTTATTTAGAAAAGAGCTTACTAAATAACTATTAGAACGCTTTCTTTATAACTTTTATACCTAATTAGTATAAAGCTATTATAGAAAGCACTCTTAGATATAAGACTCTATACTCTATTATTATAGTATATTTATAGAATAACTCTAAAATATATCTAAATACTAAGTAAAAGATAATATATTTTATAAAAGACCTCTTAAAGCCTCTAAGTAACTATTTTAAAGCTAGAAAGCTAAGAGAGCTACTCTAAGAAATATTTTAAGAGGCTATAAATTAGAAAATTAATAAGCTTATAGCTAAGAGAATCTAGTATATTATTAATTAGTTTAAGATATACTTAAAGTCTCTTTTCTTAAAGTAGATATATATCTATAAATTCTAAGATAACTATTTTAATATTTATAAAGTGTAAATCTATATATAAGGGAATATATAAGATATCTCCTCTCTTAGCTTAATCTATGCTACTATACTTATAGCCTAAAGCCTATATATAGTAGTAGTAATTATAGTCTAGTTTAACTATAAAATACTCTAATTTAATATTATTAATATATTTCTAAATATAGATATTAACCTAAATAGAGAGCTAGTTACCTATTACCTTCTAGATAGCTTTAAGTAAGCTAGTAAGGTTATAGAGCTTAATAGAGCTCTATATAGCTTAAAGGATATATCTCTTCTATAATATAAGGAATTCTCTATAGCCTTATATAAACTTAAACTCTCTCTATATAATAAGAAGCTATATCTTTTTTAAAATAAGCACTATAAGGTTCTGCTCCTGTTCTATATTAATAATATTCTTATTTTATTCTATTAAGATTATACTTTTAAAGCTTAGAAGCTTATATAAGAGATTAAGAAACTATATAAACTATATAAACTAAGCCCTATTAAATAGTATCTTAGAATATATATTATATAAGACTAAGTAGCTAAAAAGATCTACCTGGTTTATAACTAGTATATTAAGACTATTATAGAGCGTCTTAGCCTCTATAATAGTATTGCTCTAAATACTTCTATACTAGTTACTAAGCTTATAAAGAACCCTAGTAAGGCTATTACTATAGAAGTTAAGAACTACTAATTGCTTATTAGAAGTATTCTATATATAGTAATAATAATATATCTTAAAGTAGCCTTTATTATAGTATAACTTTCCTGCTTTTCTATAAATCTAAGTATATAGCACTTTGCTATAATAAGGTAGTATATATAGTATCTCTATATAACTTACTACCTTATAATCTATTATAATAGCTTAGAGAGTAATAAAGAGACTTTCTTACTACTAATTATTAGTAATATCTTATTTACTAATAATAAAGAGATATATAGATTATTATAAGGCTATATAATAATACTTTTTAGAGGTATAGTTTAGTGGAAAGCAGTCTATTAAGTAATAGTTATAATATTAATAACTAAAGCAGAGCTTCTAAGCTTTAAGTATATTATTAAAGAGATAATAGCTCTTTAAAGGCTATACTATAACCTTACTTTAAAACTTAGAGATATTTAAAAAGTCTATTATAATAATTAGTAGACTATTTAACTAGTAGTTAGAGTGGGAGAGTATATTTTAACCTGCTTATAGTATATTAATATTTAAAATATATAGCTACACTAAGAGTATATAAAGAGTACTTTTAAAGTGCTCTATATATTTCTAAATAAAATATTAGTAGATAGATTTATAAAAAGCCTCTTCTAAGCTAAGTTTAAATACTTCTAAGTATTACTAAATCTAGTAGATACTTACTATATTATTATAATAAAGGAAAAGTAAGTTTAAGAGTATAGAATAAAGCTTTATTAGACTTAAAGGCTAGTAAATATTATCTATAGAGCTATAGCCTCTCTATATATAATAGTTAGGCAGAAAAGTAATTCTTATAGATATATTAGCTCTAAGTATACTAGCTCTATACCTCTCTAAATATTAATAAGTAAAGGATATTAATACCTAAAAGTATATATTTAATAATAGAAGTGCTTCTTAGTATAAATAGCTATAATAAGATAGTTAATAAAGCTATTAGCTATATTAATAGGTAGCTTATAGAGAGCTAAAAGGCTTACTAAGTAAGTATATATACTAATAAGAGTACTATTAGAAAGAGTAATAGCTATAAAAACCTATTAAAAAGAGCTAGCTAAAGCTAGTTCTTCTATAATAGCTTCTAGATATATAATAACCTAGAGCTTCTCCTTCTCCTTCTCCTCTTACTTCTACTTCTCCTCCTTCTTCTTCTCCTTCTCCTCTTTAAGAGCAGTTTAGAGAATCTAGTACTAGAAAGTAAGAGCCTAGATAGATAAGTTAGCACTATACTAAATTATCTTATATATATCTATATATATATATAGAATACTTATAACCTAGTTATTATTATTATAGGCCTTATAGTAATACTTATAGAGAGTAATAGTAATAATAGAGAGAGGCTTATAGTTTTAGCTAGCTAGATAGTAGTAATAATATCTACTAATATTATAGAAGCAGTAACTAGAGCTCTTATCTATAAGTAATAAGTATATATAGCTATAGTATAGATACTTTATTAGCTTACTAGCTTTTTCTAGAATAGTAGAGAAAGTATAAAGCTTCTTAATAGAGCTTAGAATCTTTTTACTAATAGTAGAGTTAGTTTTCTTCTTTAATATACTATAATATATACTAACTATAATCTTTACCTCCTTAGGCTTATACTTAGATTTCTCTAGACTATTATTAATATTTCTAAACTATATAAAAGTAATATTATAAATATACTAATAGGCTTCTCTTTATTCTTATTCTCTTTCTCCTTAATAGAGGGGGTATACTTATACTTATATATAGGCTTCTTTTTAGAAGCCTTAGCCTCCTCTATTAGAAGAGTATTATTAGCTTCTATAATATTAAAAGGCCCTACTAGATAGTAATAGTTATTAGAGGAGCTATAAAATAATAAAATAAAAAACTTATACTTATTAACCTTATTATTCTTAGCCTTCTCCTACTTAGTAAGAGCAGCTAGCTACTCCTACTCTGTCTTTTTCTTAGCCTTATAGATTACTTTAGTCTTAATAATATAGTTAGTAACTAATACTATAGATTATTTATACTTAGAGGCTATTTTTAATAATAGTATTAATAGGTATAGATATTTCTATATAAAGATAAGTATTAGTAATAGTTAATAATATATATAATAATTCTTTTATATATATAAAGGGTTAACTTATAATTATTATAGTATTTTAAGCAGAAAAAGGAGGAAAAATTAAAGCAGAGAGTAGTATAAGTAATAACTATACCTATCTAGCTACCTTTATAGGTAGTTAAGTGCTACTAATAGAATTCTGCTACTTACCCAGATTATATTACTATTACTTAAGTTATATATTACTTATTTACACTCTTTAAAGCACTTATAAGGGATATTTTTATTTATTTTATGCCTTTAAGGCTATTTATAACACTGCTTTATCTCTTTTATATATATTTAAAAATAGTTATAGCTATGCATAATAATAGATCACTATATTAGTAATATTTGCTATATAGCTGGGGGGTGTGTTATAATACGGTTTATAGCACTCTTAGTCTTATAAGGCTATAGTAGCTATATGCTATAGCGTGCAATTATACAATTATATATTATAGACTATTTCACTACGCTTTCTGTGTGCACTAATCTATAGCTAAGATAGTTACTCCTTATAACTTGCTCTCACACCTACCTATAGCTTATAATACTAGGATATATAAATAATAACTTATCCTTTAAAAAGAGTTTTCTAGCCTCCTCTTTCAACTTATAGTATAAACTAAGCTTAATTCTATTTAGCTATTTTAAGATACTAAGGTAATAGATAATTTAGTATAAGTAGTAATTCTAGTATAAAGAGCTATTTAGTATAGTATTAGAGATATCTATAAGTCTTAGAGATTCTTATAGAATATTATTAACTTTAGTAATAAAGATTTTAATAAGATAAACTCTATCTCTATCTACTTATACTTTATTAAAAAATAAGATAGTGATTAGATTTATAAAGAAGATTTACTTATTAATCTAGTAATTAATTTCTCCTTTAGTATCTTAGTTAAGCTTATTTAATAGTTTACTAGGTTTATAAAATAATCTATTAGCTATAGTATTCTAGCTTCTAGATAGGTATTTAACTTTAAAGTTAAATATATAAATCTATAAAATCTATTAGATAATAATAGCTTTAAGTAAATTAGAGATAGTACTATTAAGCTAAGTAATAAGAGTTTTAGTATCTATTTCTAGTATAAAGTAGTAACTATAAAGATAAAAACAAACTTATTTAAGAGCCTTAAATATACTTCTTAACTTCTTCTTTTTAGTATTATACTTTAGCTCTATACTAGTCTATAAGCTATTCTTATATCTAAAAACTATATACTTACTATTAATATATTAACTAAGAATAATACTCTTACTAAGGCTATTAATATTAACTATAAAGTAGATTTTACTTATATTAATACTATAGTTAAGCTTAATAAGAATAGAAATAGAGATAAGTTAGTTCTTAAAAGTATTTATAGCTAATTACTAAGACTAGTTCTATTTAAATAAAATATTCTTTTTTAAAAATACTATAAGTAGTTTAGCTATAGCTAAAAACTTCTAAATCTAATCTTAATAAAATATTATAATATTAAGAAAAAACCTAAGATTAGTAAAGCTATTATTAACTCTCTATTTTCTAATCTTAATAATCTTTAATTTCTCTAGCTTTTAGTTATTAATATTATAAATATATCTTATAATAGTAATAGATTACTAAGCCTATAATAATTTCTTAATATTAATAATATAGCTAGCTAACTTAATATTAATAAGAATCTTATTAATATTCTAGTTATATTTTAGAATATATCTATATAGTTTAGAGTAATTAGAAACTTCTTTATTATTATATTTTAAGATAAAGCTCTTAATAGCTATATTATTAAAAAAAGCTTTATAGTAGATTAGAATTAGATTATATAGGATTTATATTATAACTTTTATAAACTAAGCTATAAAATTAGTAGCTTCTTAAAGCAAAGTATATATCTAAAAGAGGTTAATTAGTATTATAAAGATTATAATATTATAACTATATAGATTTAGTAAAACTTAGTTATACTTAGAGAAGAAATCTAATAGTAAGAGAAGTTAGTATATTATAAAGGTCTCTAAGAACTTATTACTAGAAAGAGATAAAGCTATATTATATAAAATAATAATATTAATTTTAATTATAGAGTTAATAAGATATATCTTTTTATTTTTCTTTTTACTTAAAAAGAAGGAGTTTTAGTAAGCTATATAACTTTACTTAAAGATACCTTTCTTTAGTTTATTTTTTAGAATTATTATTATATTACTTTTTAAAGCTTTTAAAATTAGTATACTTCTTATTTACTAAGCTTTAAAAAAAATAACTCTAATTATTTATTAAGAAGCTATAAATAGATAAATAGATTTATAATACTTAAAACTCTATATAAGAGTCTTTTTTTTATTACTTAGAACTTTAAAGAGAAGCTTTTTCTCTTTTAAATTAAAATAGTTTATTATTACTAAGATCTTATTAAGTTACTCTACTATAAGTTACTTTCTCTTAGAAATAGTTAAAAACTTTAGTTAAATAAGATCTATAAAGATACTTTTTAATACTAGTCTAAGATTCTCTTTTATATTTATTTAAGCTTTTAACTTTTACTCTAGATTTCTTTTAGATACTAAGCTATTAAAAGATAAGTTATTAACTAGCTAGACTTTCTTATTTTTTATTTTATATATTATATTAATCTCTCTATATATAAAAGCTAAAGTATTATTATAGATATAATTAGTTTTTAGCTTATTTTAGATTCTTATTAAAACCTTTTCTAAAAAGTTCTCTCTTTAATAAAACTAATAATATATCTAAGTATTAGCTATATTAAATTGAATTTTCTATTTTAAGTTAAATAGATTTATAAAAGATAAGAGGTATCTTTTAGTAAAAAGGAGAAGTTACTAAAGCTTTTTATTAATTATAAACTTTAATAAGTTAGTTTTATATATTACTTAATCTTTATAATATTCTTAAATATTAAAGTTAAATCTCTTAACTATATAGCTAAGAGCTTTAATATATTTAGATTTTTTTATATTAAAAATATTAATAGTAGTTTTCTAGTTTCTAAAAAGAGTAGCTCTACTATATATAAGAAGATACTTAGCTATTTTAAATAATATAAGCTTAGTACTATTATATAGCTTAGTAGAAATTAACTCTTCCTTTTACTAATAGATTAGCTAGTCTCTATTTCTATTTTATTTCTATAAAAAGAGAGATTTACTTAGAATATTAGTTAGAAGTACTAAAACCTCCTCTATCTTATAGCTAGATATATAATTAGAGTCTATATAGTTAGCTTTCTTTCTCTTTTTCTAGTAATAATATCTATAAAACTTCTTTAAAAAAAGTTTATAATAGTTATAGTATAGCTTTTTTTTATAGAATTAGTATCTAGAAATATATCCTTATAATTCTAAAATAGCTTAAATAATTACTTCTATTTTTAATATAATAGTCTATTTAAGGAAGACTTTAAGTATTATATAAAAGATATTATTATTTCTATTAAAGATTACTAAAATCTCCTTATTCTCCTCTAATTTCTCTTAAATTAGAAAGTTAAAACCTTTTAGTAAATTAGCTTTTACTATTAGTATTATCTCTTTTAGTATATAAAAACTAAGCTAGCTTTTTAAGTTATAAAGCTATAATAATAAACTCTTACTTAGTTATCTATTAATTTCTATAATTACTAAGCTAGTTATTATATTAAAATTAGTAATAGTAATTTCTATTTTCCCTTTTTTATAGAAATTAAATAGGCGTACTAAGTATAAGAGAAGTTAGTAGAGTTAGTAAGTATAGTAATAAAGTAATTAGTAAAATCTAATATATAGAATATTAAAGAAATATAGATTTTCTAATTACTAGTCTAAAAGATACTAATTATCTAAGTTAGTAAGTATTTTAGTATTATTCTAGTATATATAATAAATAAAGCTCTAAGAATTATATTCTTAGATATCTTACTATATAGGCAAATAAAAAAGAGTATATTAAATATATAATAGCTACTAATATAGATATTTTTAACTATAATACTCTTAAAAGTATTATAGCTTAAGTATCTATAAAGCCTTAAACTTTAAGATATATAAAAATAATACTCTTCTATATACTATTATAGCTAATATATTTCTTAGAGATAATATTAATAGTAGTACTAATATTAATAATTCTATATTACCTTAAGTATATAGACTAACTAATTCTTATAATAACCTAGAAGTATAGTATAATAAAGTTTTATATAGTAAGAACTCTATACTAATAGATAACTATAATATAGTATAAGTATTCTACTAAATTATTAAAGAAAGTAACTAGTATATTAAGGTTTTTTTTAGGTTAAGTGCTAGGTTGAATAATATCTATTATATTAATATCTACTATATTATAGAGAGATAGTTAACTAAAAATAAAAAGCACTAAACTACTTATAAAAAACTTAGAAACTATAAATTATATCTATAAAGAGGTAAGAGAGGCTAGTTAAAGAAAAGGAAGTTAGGTGAAATATTAAGTAAAAGAGAATTATATCTAAACCCTATTTTTAGTTTAGTATAGTAGCTTTATAAAGTATCTAAACTGCTATAATTTTCTCTTTATAAACTTAAGCCTAAATATAGGCCTTAATAGCACTAACTTTTATATATAAGAGTGCTTTATATTAAAATATAAAAATTAGGTCTATTTATATATTATTCTAATATCTAATCTCTTATATAAACTAACTACTTAACCTAGAGGCTTTTATAATATAGCTAAGTAGGTCTCTCTCTATAAATATAAATATATCTAGCTACTAGTTACTATCTTACTAAAAATAGTCTTAGATAACTAGCTTTATATACTTATAAACTATATTATTATAGTTATACTAAAGTTAGTAAAGAAAGAATTCTAGAATAATAACCTTTCTATATACTTACTTAGCTTATAGGTTTTTAATAAGAATTTAGCTCTCTAATATTATAATAAAAGATTTAGATTAGGGGTTTTAACAGCTTTTAAGAAGCTATTATTAACTAAAATATCCTTATTTTTATCTATAACTTCTTTAATATAAGGCTCTAGAAATAGAGTTAGAAAATAAGTTATATTTAGATCTATAATATAAACCCTCTTCTTAGATCTCGTAGTAAAGTAAGGTATTATATAGTAATTCTAAGTTTATAATCTAGTTATAGTATTAATATTAGTATTTATAGAGAGGATAATAGCAAGAATATTAAAAGCTAGTATATAGATATTAAAAATATTATAAATAGTATCTAAGATTATTATATTAATAAGAGAAGTCTTTATAGCTAAAGTAGAAACTAAGAGTCTTAGAGTTTCTTATATAGTATATTAGATATACTTATTAAACTATTTATAGCTTTAAAGCTAAAACTTAACTTCCTAAATATATAAAAAGTATCTATAAAAAGTAAGAATACTAGCTTCTAGCTACTTAGTCTTATTTATACTAGCTATAAGAATTAGAAAAGAAATAATTATTAAGTTATACTAGCCTTATTAATAGCCTTTATTAATCTCTTTATTAGAAACCTAGATATAGAGAAAACTCTATAAAGTATAAATCTACTAGTAGCTTTTATAAAATAAATATAGTTTTATATTAGAGAAGAATTTAGTAGCTTTATAATTCTTAATACAATATTCTTTCTTATTATAGATATAGTAGATATTAGAGTTAATAGTCTCTATAAATCTTAGAGATCTTAGTTAGTAGTGAGATTTAAGGCTTATAAGGTCTAAGTAACTACCTTTTCTTAGATTAAAGAGTATATAGCTATACTCTCTATATATAAAGCTATAGTTATAAAAGTTACTACTATAATAGTTATACTATAAAGGCTTTTATATAAACTAAGTATTAGTTATATTAATAGTATATATACTAACCTTATTAATAGTATAGTTATATTAAGGAGTATTAGTATAGTATCTAGTTCTAATCTACTTAATCTCTATATTTATAAGATAAGTAGTAAGGTTATTTACTAAGGCTTTCTAGTTAGAGATACTAGTTATTTTATTCTTTAACTTAGCTTTTATAGATAATACTCTTAATTACTTATACTTAAGTATAGTAACTAGTATACTAGTTAAAGTATTTTCTCTAATATCTTATAGTTATATATATATTTATTAAGACTAAACCTATTTAGTAATTATAACCTCTATCTAAACCTAAAAGACTAAAAAGAGACTTTTATAGTTTTTATAGAGAATCTTTAGAAATATATTTTATAATTTACTCAGAAAAGTAGTAGAAAAAATATAGTTAATCTCTATATTAAATAGTATAAAGATTCTTCTTTTAGTTACTCTATTTTAAAGGTTATTAACTTTAATAAGAAACTTAGAGATATAGCTAGAGGTACTAATTTCTAGGCTAGAAATAAGGCCTTAAACTTCTTATTTAGGTTTAGTTAAGTATTTAGATCTATAATACTATATATTTTATAAAGATTATTTTTAAGAGAGAGCTAATTATTATATTAAGTAGAAATACTTTTAAAGATTTACTAATAGGCCTTAATATAGTACTAGCTAACTAGTATAATTATCTTCTCCTTATTCTATTTATAAAGCTTAGTATAAAATAGATAATCCTTAAAAAAGCTAGAAATATTATTATTAGTAAACTTAGAAGTTTCTAGATTATAAAAAATAATTAGAGTAGTAATATACTACTTCTATATAGTCTTAGCTAATTTTTTAATTATTTCTATAATACTAATAGTAAGTAGAGAGGCTAAGTTTTTTATAGAAAGTATAGTAATAGCCTTTATAGATATAACCTTATCTAGCTACTAGCTTAGACTTACTCTTTATAGCTTAAGTAAAGCTATATCTCTATAGTTTTTATACTTATTATAGATATTCTTTATTAATATAAACTTAGTAACTAATCTTAGTGCTTTAAAACTATAAAGGTAAAGACTTCTTAGACTTATTATTATCTATAATAATAGAGTAAAGAGCTTATTTCTAAATACTTTTAAATATAGCTCTCTTAAAGAGTTTTATACTTAGAATATAGTTCTTAGAGCTAAAAGAGTTTAAAGTAAATATACTAACTTTAAAAGCTTTTCTAGATTTCTTAAAGTATTACTTAGATATAATATAATAAGTAGTTAATATAATTTATTATAATTTAATATAGATATTAATACTAAAGCTTATTAATATTTAAATTATTTAATAATAAAAGAGAAGAGTTATATAATAACTTAATCTATAATAATTATATAAATAGAGAGAAAAAGGGCTTTAATCTCTTTCTCTTTTTAAGTAGTAATTATAAATTATAAACTAAAAGTAGTTATAGCCTCTATTCTTTTTATAAGTATATAGGCTCTTCTTTTTAATATAGCTAGAAGTAGTTATAGCTTCTATTTTATTTATAAATTTATAAACTCTTTTTTATTCTTTTTTATAAATAATATAATACTATAATTTCCTTAATTCTATAGATATTAACTACTTAGTAACTAAGATAGAGCTTAAATTCTCTTAGTTAAGCTTATTAGCTTAATTAGTATTATTAATTTATTACTTTATTACTAATTATAAAGTTCTAGATTATAGAAAGTAGATACTAGTTCTACTTTTATAAAAACTAAGGAGAAAAGAGAAAACTTTTTAATTTAGTAAAATCTAAAGCTATTATAGCTAGACTTTTAGGGTTTTAAGTATTTCTATCTAAAAACTCTAACTATATAGCTATTATATTTAGTATTTTCTTAGATTAGATCTATAAAGAGACTTCTAAATATTATTTTATAAAATCTATTATTATAGCTACTAAGTTTATAAAGTTAATATTTTATTAAGTAGTTAGAATAATATATTATATTATATTAATATTAAACTCTATAGTGATCTAGTTTATATTATTAATAATAAGAGATATGCTTTATATATACTTAGTGTATTAATATACTAGCTATAGTGCTAATATCTTAGAGGATTTATTATAAGTTAATAAGGATAAGGAAGAGGGATAGATATAAAGCCCTACTTATAGCAGAGCTTTTCTACTTCTAGCTATAAGAACCTCTTAGAAGGTTAAGGAGTTATCTCTTATATAGTAGTGTTTATAGTATCTTACTAAAAGGTTTACCTTTTAGGTATTTTTTATAGCACCTTACTAAAAGGTTTAGTAAAGGTAATTCTAAGCTATAAGAGCCTTAGTAGCCTACTTAGCTTTAATATAATTAGGCTTATTATATATAGTATAGTATTACCCACACTATTACTATTCTACTAGTCTATTTAGCTAGAGTATATATTTAACTTTATAAGATTTAGAGAGTTTGCTTACTAGCAGAAATATATAGAGTTTCTATATTATTATTCTTAACTAATAGAGAGTATAGATTAAAGTGCCTCTATAGTATTTTCTAAATTATATCTATAAACTAGGTGAATATGTTATAGTCTTTTTTATAGGGGGCTGTATTATAACTATAAACTCTATAGATAAGGTTAAAAGATATTATATACTTCTTTAAAGAGTTTATAATATAATTTACTAAGACCTTCTTAATATAGATTATAAAATAGTTCTTTAAATAGGTTTAAATATTATTAATAATACTATAGAGCTAAAAAGCTTAATTTTAATATTACTTATCTTTAAAGTATATCTATATCTTATTAATAAATCCCCACTATTTTTAGAAATCTAGAAATAGATAGTTACTATATAAAGAGTAGAAGAAAACCTCTAAAAGGTCTAGGCTTTATATTAGGTTTTAGAAGCCCTTACTATCTATAATAAACTAATTATCTATAGAACTTTATAGTGAGATAGGGCAGTGCAGACAGCCTAGTTTAGAGGGTGCCTAGATAGATATATTAATTAGTATAGTATAGCAGGGCTTTTGCCTTATTAAGAGCAGAGAGGAAAATAGAGGAGTATTATTAGTTAGTATTACCACAGTTTATCTTATTATTTAGAAGCTTTTATTACTTTTACTTAATAGATTATATCTATAATAAGGTTATTATACTTAGAGAGATTCTTTCCTTTATTCTAGAGCTTCTAGATATAAAGTTATAATATTATAATATTTCTATATAAGTATATAGGAGTGTATAGTTATATTATTTTTATTTTAAGGTTCTTAGCCTATTTTAATAGTACTTAGAGGCAGATTCTTCTCTTTTAAGACTTTCTCTATAATACTTAAAAGGGGTATACTTTTATACTATATAAAAAGACTTATATTTAATATAGAACTATAATATATTATTCTTACTACTTAATAAAATATTAACTTTATAAACTTAGTAGCTATAATAATAGATTTTATAAAATAATATTTTAAAGTCTCTTTATAGATCTAATCTAAGAAAATACTAAATATAATAGCTATATAATTAGAGTTTTTAGATAGAAATACTTATAACCCTAGAGATTTAGCTATAATAGCTTTAAACTTTACTAAATTAAGAACTTTTCTCTTTTTTTCTTAGTTTTTATAAAAGTAGAGCTAATACTTACTTCTTATAACCTAAAACTTAATAATTAGTAATAAAGTAATAAATAAATAATACTAATTAGGCTAATAAGCTTAACTAAGAGGATTTAAGCTTTATCTTAGTTACTAAGTAGTTAATATCTATAGAATTAAAGAAATTATAGTATTATATTACTTATAAAAAAGAATAAAAGAGAGTTTATAAACTTATAAATAGAATAGAGGCTATAACTACTTCTAGTTTATAATTTATAATTATTATCTAGAAAGAAAAGGAGGTTAAAGCTCTTTTTCTCTCTATCTATTTAAGTATTATAGATTAAATTATTATATAACTCTTCTCTTTTATTATTAAATAATTTAAGTATTAATAAACTTTAGTATTAATATTAATATTAAATTATAATAAATTATATTAACTACTTACTATATTATATCTAAGTAATACTCTAAGAAATCTAGGAAAGTTCTTAAAGTTAGTATATCTATTTTAAACTTTTCTAGCTTTAAGAACTATACTCTAAGTATAAAACTCTTTAAGAAAGCTATATTTAAAAGTATTTAGAAATAAGCCCTTTACTCTACTATTATAGATAATAATAAATCTAAGAAGTTTTTACTTTTATAGTTTTAAAATATTAAAATTAGTTACTATATTTATATTAATAAGGATATTTATAATAAATATAAGAAATATAGAGATATAGCTTTTCTTAAACTATAAAGAGTAAACTTAGACTAATAACTAGATAATACTATATCTATAAAAGCTATTACTATATCTTTTATAAGAGATTTAGCCTCTCTACTTACTATTAATATTATAGAAGTAATTAAAGAGTTAGCTAAAGCTATATAGAAGTAGTATATTACTACTCTAATTATCCTTTATAGCTTAGAGGTTTCTAAGTTTACTAATAATAATATTTCTAACTTTTCTTTAAGGATTATCTATTCTATACTAAGCTTTATAGATAAAATAAGAAGAAGATAATTACTCTAGTTAGCTAGTATTATATTAAGGCTTATTAGTAAACCTTTAAGAGTATTTCTACTTAATATAATAATTAGCTTTTATTTAAGAATAACTTCTATAAAATATATAGTATTATAAATTTAAATACTTAACTAGATCTAAATAAAGAGCTTTAAAGCTTTATTTCTAGCTTAGAGATTAGTAACTCTAGCTATATCTCTAAGTTTCTTATTAAAGTTAGTAATCTTTAAAATAGAGTAGCTAAAAGAAGACTTTTTATACTACTTAATATAGAGATTAACTATATTATCTTCTACTACTTCTCTAAATAGACTATAAGATATATCTTAAAGATCCTCTATAAGAATTACTAAAATCTCCTTTTAGTCTCTTAGATCTAAATAAAGATTATAATTACTAAATAGGTTTAGTTTTAATAGATATATATATAACTATAAAGTATTAGAGAGAATATCCTAGCTAGTATACTAGTTATTATACTTAAGTATAAGTAATTAAGAGTATTATTTATAAAGGCTAAGTTAAAAAATAAGATAACTAGTATTTTTAACTAGAAGGCTTAAGTAAATAACCTTACTACCTACTTTAAGAATATAGATATTAAGCAGATTAGAACTAGGTACTATATTAATATCTCTTAATATAACTATACTATTAATAAAGTTAGTATATATATTACTAATACTACTAATACCTAGCCTATATAAAAGCTCTTATAGTATAACTATTATAGTAATAACTCTTATAGCTATAGCTCTATATATTAAGAATATAGCTATATACTTTTTAATTTAAGAGGAGGTAGTTACTTAGACTTTATAGATTTTAAGGTTTCTAAGATTTATAGAAACTATTAACTCTAATACCTACTATATTTATAGTAAAAAAGAATATCTTACTAGAAATTATAAAGCTATTAGAGCCTTCTTTAATATAAAATTATACTTATTTTATAGAGACTGCTAGTAAATTAGTACTTTATAGAGTTCCCTCTATATCTAGATCTCTAATAAGGAGATTAATAAAGGCTATTAATAAGGCTAGTATAACCTAATAATTATTTCTTTTCTAATTCTTATAGTTAATATAGATAAGACTAAGTAGCTAGAAGTTAGTATTCTTACTCTTTATAGATACTTTTTATATTTTTAGAAAGTTAAGTTCCAGCTTAAAAGCTATAAGCAGTTTAATAAATATACTTAATATACTATATAAGAGATTCTAAGGCTTTTAGTTTCTACTTTAGCTATAAAAGCCCCTCTTACTAATATAATAACCTTAGATATTATTTATAATATTCTTAATATTTATATACTAGCTTCTAGTATTCTAGCTATTATTCTCTTTATAGATATTAATATTAAAGCTATAACTAGATTATAAACTTAGAATTACTATATAATATCTTACTCTACTACTAAATCTAAGAAAAGAGTTTATATTATAAACCTAAATATAACTTACTTTCTAACTTTACTCTTAGAGTTTTATATTAAGAAAGTTATAGATAAGAATAAGAATACTCTAGTTAATAATAGCCTCTTAGAAGCTACTAAAACCCCTTAACTTAAATTTTTTATTATAATATTAAAGAGCTAAATTCTTACTAAAAACCTATAAACTAAGTAAGTAAATAGAAAGGTTACTATTCTAAAATCCTTTTTTTACTAAGTTTAGTATAACTATAATAATATAGTTTATAAGTATATAAAGCTAGTTATCTAAGACTATCTCTAGTTAAATAGCAACTAGTAGCTAGATATATTTATATTTATAGAGAGAGACCTACTTAGCTATATTATAAAAGCTTCTAGGTTAAGTAGCTAGCTTATATAAGAGATTAGATATTAAAATAATATATAAATAGATCTAATTTTTATATTTTAGTATAAAGCACTTTTATAAATAGAAGTTAGTGCTATTAAGGCCTATATTTAGGTCTAAGTTTATAAAAAAGAAGCTATAGTAGTTTAGATATTTTATAAAGCTACTATACTAAGCTAAGAGCAGAGTTTAGATATAATCCTCCTTACCTAGTATCTTATCTAACTCCTTTTTCTTTAACTAGTCTCTTTTACCTCTTTATAGATATAATCTATAGTTTCTAAGCCTTTTTAAGTAGCCTAGCACTTTCTATTCTTAGTTAATAACCTCTCTATAATATAGTAAGTATTAATATAATAGATATTATCTTATTTAGTACTTAATTTAAGAAAAACCTTAATATACTAGTTACTTTTCTTAATAGTTTAGTAGAGTATTTATACTATATTATAGTTATTTACTAATATAGAGTTCTTACTATATAAAACTTTATTATACTATACTTCTAGATTACTATAAGAATTAGTTAGTCTATATACTTAGAGTAATATAGAATTATTAATACTAATATTATTATTAATATTATCTCTAAGAAATATATTAGCTATAATAATATATAGGAGAGTATTATCTCTATATATCTTAGAGTTTAAGGCTTTATAAATATCTAAGCTATAGTAACTTTTAAAAATATTATAGTTAAGGATATCTATATTAGTAGCTATTATATATTTAATATACTCTTTTATATTAGTCTATATAGTAAAATATCTAAGAATATAATTCTTAAAGCTTTATATATTATATATACTAAGATAATACTAAAATACTTACTAACTTAGATAATTAGTATTTTTTAGACTAGTAATTAAAAGATCTATACTTTTTTAATATTTTATATATTAGATTCTACTAATTACTTTATTACTATACTTTCTAACTCTACTAGCTTTTCTTATACTTAGTTTACCTATTTAATTTCTATAGAAAAGGGAAAATAGAGGCTATAATTACTAATTTTAATATAATAGCTAGCTTAGTAATTATAGAAATCAATAGATAACTAAGTAAGAGTTTATAATTATAGCTTTATAATTTAAAAAGCTAGCTTAGTTTATATATATTAAAAAAGATAATACTAATAATAAAAGCTAATTTACTAAAAAGTTTTAACTTTCTAGTTTAAGAGAAATTAGAGAAAAATAAGAAGATTTTAATAATATTTAATAAGAATAGTAATACTTTTTATATAGTACTTAAAGTCTCTCTTAAATAGACTACTATACTAAAAATAGAAGTAATTATCCAAGCTATTTTAGAATTATAAAGATATTAATAAAGGCTGGAGCTATAAGGGCTAGAAAGGACAGCAAATAACATAACTCTACCCATAAACAGGCTAGAATAATAAGAATAGGCTTAAAAGATATATAAAGTAATTCACAGATCTAATTAAAAGAGATCACTGAAAATAAGTATAAATTTACTAAGAAAATCCTAAAAAACTTAAAAATTAAGTATTAAGATATTAATAATAATAATAAGTCCTTATCTCCTCTATGCTTCCCCTCTCTCCTTAACTATAGTCCTTCTATAATAAACCTATATACTAAGAGAGCTCTCTTAGAAATTATACTACTAAGTCCTACTTATCCTATTCTAATTATCCCCTTAAAACTCTTTATAATATTATAAAGGAAAGTCTTAACAGATAAATAAATCTACTTATATAAAAAAATATATAAAATCCTATTTATAAACCCTTCTATTTAATAGTTTCTTCTTAGTAGGTAATTTTACTATTAAGAAGGTCCTTTAGATACTATTATTTTCTATTATAAACTATATCTTAATAATAGCCTTATAACCTCCTCTTTTTTATTATATTCCTTATTCTATTCTAATCCCTAATATAGCTAAAACTATTCTCCCTACTAAGACAGATATAAGAAATTATAGTAATATAACCCTTTAAAAGTATTCTACTCTATCTATTCCTATTAATTAACTCTCTATTAGATATAGTCTTCTCTATTATAGTTATATTTATCTAAGATATTAAAGTATTTAGAATAAGATAATATATCTATAATTATAACTTATAATTAAGGTTTAGCACTTATACTTTAACCTAATATCTAAAAAACTTATATTTAAAGTTAGTATTCTAAATAATTAAATTTACTATCTAATATATCAGATAAAGCTAATCCTAGTAAATCTCTTAGAGGGGAAATTATAAACTTATTATTATTTCTAAAATCTCTTATATTATTATCTAGAAGTAAGAGTTAGCTAGGTTTAAATATAGGAGGTTATATAGAAAAGAAAGGATTTTCCTTAAAGTCTTATTAGTTATATAGGGTATCTTATAGGGCAAAGCTAATATTAATAAGTATATTATAAAGTTCTATAATAATAGCAGAAATATATTAGTTAACTAAAAGGATTTCTATATTAGTAAAAAGCTCTCTATCTATCTTAGCTATATAGCTAAATTATAGTAATAAGATACTCTCTTAAAGAAATACTTAGACCTATTTAATATATCTAAGTTTATATATAAATTTATCTCTTTATTAGATTAAATTAACTATATAGTAACTAGTTAATAGGATTATTCTAAGATATACTAGAACCTCTATCTTATAGTACTATCTATTAAAATTATTTATAATATCTATAAATTATTAGTTACTTTTTAAATCCTATATAGAGTCCTAGTAAAAGCAATTACTATTTACTTAGTCTATAATAATTATTACCTAATAGCTATTACTATAATTAAGTAATAAAAAAGCAGCTATAATATCTTAAAGATTATTTATATCTCCCCTTATTATATTTACTATATCTACTATAATATTAGTTCTAGATATTTAAAGTAGCTCTTAAAGTAGAATATAGATAGAAAGCAGAAATCCTCTAATTATAAGCTTAAAAAAGCTTATAATTTCAGAGTTATCTAAGTTCTCTTATCTTATTAGTATCCCTTATATATTATAGAGGTTAGAAAAATATTCCATCTTCTCTATACTATTAATAACTAATCCTTACCTATATCTAGTTATTAGATAATCTACTAACTACTAGTTATTTTATATATACTAAGAAACTACTAGAATAGGTTAATTATTATTTAGCATAGAGTTAGTAGACCTTATATAGTTAAAAACTACTAAGTTATTATAAAATTTAAAGATAACTTATTCTACTAAAAAAGGGGTAAAGTATAGTAATATTAATAGTTTTATAAACCTAAAATAATTATAATACTTTAATAAATTAATTAGTTACTACTAATTATTTACCCTTTTATACTTCTTAATCTTATCTCTTATTACTATATTTTAAATAGTTAGATACTTTAATAATCCTTTATTACTTTTTAAAGCTTTAATATTAAATATACTAGCAGATTAGGTCTATAAATAAATATTCTTAGATCTAGGCAGATTAAAACTTATCCTATTAGATAAAAAGGGCTTTAGATCTATAAATTATAGAATATACTTATCCTTCTAGTCTTTTATTACCTCTAGTACTATCTGCTCTAATATTCTCTTTTTATCTTTAAAAACCTAGTTTTAAATAGTTCTATCTAGCTTTAAAAAAACCTAATACCTTTTAAATAGCTCTTTATTTATAAAAGTCACTAATAGTTAGTTAATCTAGATTCTTTTTCTTACTTATAGAAACTATTTTAGTAGTATTAGGCTACTAGATTATATAAAGAATCTAAACTAGTTAACTAGATATAGACTAGAAGCTTATAATAGAGGTTTAGTATAGTAAAGGTTAATTAGATATAGTTATCTTATTAAGACTTTAGTTATAATAGCTAGAACTCTAGATAAGACTCTAGTTATAATATATATTAGAGTTTATAGTCTTTCTTTTACTATCCTTTCTAACTACTAATTATTATAAAACTAGTTTTATCTATTATATAAATTAATTAGCAGCCCTAAAAAGACTACTCTATTTAATTTAAGTGCTTATAGGTAAATAAATAGTATATCTAAAGCTTTCTTCTTAAACTAGGCAGTTATACTATTTCTCAGGCTTCTATTATTAAAGTTATTTTCTATATCTCTAATTATATAGTACTAAAAGGGTTATCTAGCTTTAATAGGTCTTATAAGATAATATATAATTACTATAATATCTATAGAGCATATTAGAGTCTTAGTCTCTAATATTCTAATAGTATTATATAAGCTAGTAATAATATACTATAGTTTAAAAGGAGAAAATAACTCCTATATTATATCTAGAGTTTTACTCTAGTATATAATAAGTATATATTTTATTAGTAAATCAGAGAGATATATCTAGCTAGTTATATCTTAGTATTATAGAGGTAGAGTCTTATATTTAATTATTAGTAACTAATATCTTAGTTTTCCTATAAGTTTAAAGCCTAATATATTTCTAATAATTTAGTCTTATATCTAGAATTAGCTCTTACTTAGTTTATTAGATATAAAATCTATTAGTTATCTAATATTAGAAGTAGAAAGGTTTAAAGATCTTAGCTTCTAAATATAGTTATCTAAAATATTACTATTATTAAAAATAATCTTTCTTATTATAATACTTTTTTTAAAAAGAAAGTTAATAAGAGGAAAGAGTAAGTAATTTATAAACTAAATAGATAAATTAAATAAGAGTAATTATAAAATCTAAAAATATTATAGCATAGAAGTTAATATTAAATATCTCATATTTAAGAAAATAGATTAGATAGTATATATAAATATAGATAAAAAAGAGAAGATTTTAGAAACTAGAAGAGTTAATAATATCCTCTTATATCTGCTAATTACCTTAAAGTACTAGTAATTTATTAGTATTCTATAAAAGGAATAATTAACTTCTTCCTCTCTTAGCTCTCTTAGCTCTAATAAAGATAAAGTAAACTTAAGATAAAAAATCTAATAATATTTCTAATAGTAAATTAGAGTAGTTATTTATAGGAAAAAAATAAAAAAAAATAGTATCTATTAGTAGCTATTAAAATAAAGAATCTAGTTATAAAACTAGATAAACACCCTTCTCTATTTTCTAATATTAACTTCTCTTTCTCTAATAGTTATCTTTTCCTCTATTTCTTAATCTTAACTTAATTCCTCTAAATTCTTCTTCTTATATCTATAAATTACTTTCTCTTATTATAGCTAACTATAACTTTCTTATATTAAGTATTAAAAATACTAATTAGCCTTATTTTTATTATCTTCCTCTAAAAGCCACTTTCTAGATACTTAGTTCTAATATCTCTATATCTTAGATAAAGTAGAATAATATATCTCTTTTTATCTAGTACTCTAATAACTAGCTTTAGGTAATCTACTTTTCCTTATACTTCTTATTACTTAACTAATATCTATTATCTTTTTAAGCTACTATAAACCTTACTTAGCTTTATTTTAATATTCCTAGTAATAAATATTTAGAAGTAGCCTTTATTCTATAAATATTCTCTTATAAGACTACTAATATAATAAGACTAGCCTTCTAGAAAGTTTATTTTAATAAGTAAAACTTTAATTAAATATTTAAAGTAACTAAGAAAACTAGTAACTTTTACTATTAAGTCTTTATTTATACCTCTACTATCTTTCTTTTTAGCTTATAGTAGATAAAGGTTTTTTAATATATAGTAGCTACTTATAGCTTATTTATCTAATTCTAAGATAGTTATAATATAATACTCTATATCTATTATAAGAAGTATACTCAAACTATAAAGAACCCTATAACTAGTATTTTTATCTATAAACTATACTTTAAATATATTTCTATACTAGGCACTTCTTATACTAACTGCTTTTTTTATAAAATCTAAGAGAATTACTTTTATAATAACCTAAGTATTTATAAGTGCTATAGATATAAAATCAAGTAAAATAATAAAGCAAAAAAGAGTAGGAAATTTAATAGTATTATAATAATTCTATAGTTCTAAATCCCAGCTAATACTATTATATTAGCTATATCTAAATTTAACTTTTTAATTCTTTAAAATACTCTTTATTCTTAATAGGCTTAAAAGTATTACCTAAAAGCTAGGTTTACTTACTCTTAGTACTCTTTTATATTAGAGCTATCTCTAAACTTTAATCTTATAGAGATTACTAACTACTTAGAGCTTTATATTATAAGTTAAGAAAAAAAAGATAGAATAACTAAATATATCTTTATAAAATATAGAAAAAGGAAAGAAATAATAGAAATATTATTAAATAGTAATAAAAATATAAAGGAAATATCCTCTAAATAGATCTATAAAACTAACTTTAAACCCTATCTAAGTATAAAATTAATAAGATCTTCTTTATAAATATCCTTCTTTTTCTTACTAGTAATAGTATTATATAGCTGCTTTTAGTATTAATAGCTTTATTATTATACTCTTAGTTATCTAAATACTAGTATTCTTTTTATAGGTTAGTAACTATACTTTAATACCCTCTTCTCTTTTCTTTTCTTCTATTTATTCTTAAACTATTAGTTCTCTTATTTATTTAGTTTAGTAATAGCTATATTTATAGGGAGAAGTTTTAGTATTATTATTAAAAAGCTATAAATTTCTAATATTTTATATCTAGTATAGATATTAAAATTATTAATAGATAGATTACTATTATATTAAAAGATAGTTATTAATAGAGTAGTATATTTTAATAAGTTAATATTATCTCTTATTCTTATCTCTAAAATTTAGAAATATTATCTCTAAAATCTTAAACCTTTAAAATATAAAAGATAAAGAAAAGAAAACCCTATAAATAAATATAAATAAGTCTATAAATTATTAAACTAAGTATTTAAAAATAAAAAAAAGATTATAAGTCCTTTAAATCCTCTATCTTAATATACTTCCTCTCTTTCTCCTTTAATATCTATAAGATTTCTACTACTAATTACTATTTAGCTTTTAATACTTTAATTACTATTTCTAAGTTTCTTAAATACTGTTTTAATCTTATTATAGATTATAATATATTCTCCTCTTTATTTCTAATTATCTTTCTAGATACTATTAGTTCTTTATTATCTTCTTTTAGTATATAGTTATTATACTCTTTATTTTCTAGTACTAAAAAGACTTTTACTAGGTTTCTCTCTAAATTAGATCTATAAATATCTATATTATTTAGTTTCTAATATC
The DNA here is from genome assembly GCA_036785495.1 of Colletotrichum neosansevieriae. NCBI lineage: Eukaryota > Fungi > Ascomycota > Sordariomycetes > Glomerellales > Glomerellaceae > Colletotrichum > Colletotrichum neosansevieriae. Next base: position 12,666 of record JAVHLV010000224.1, on the reverse strand, counting down.
CTTTAAATACTTAAATAAATTTCTAAAATTAATTTCTACTAAATATCCTATTTATAATCTCTTCTCTTATTAATATTACTAGTTAATATAATAGAGTATTAAAGGTATATAATAAGATATAAAAGAAGCTTTACTATTAGTAGTTAAGCTTCTTAATTAAAGATTTATTAATTAATCCCTTAATATTAAATACTAAAACTAAGTTACCCCCTTCTAGCCTCTCTTTTCTTATTATTTACTTATATTAATTATTACTATATTCTATAATCTTCTTATATTAACTCTTAATTATCTTTTTAGCTTACTTTCTATCTTTATTAAGTTATAGAAAGGCTTATAGATATATCTAAACCTTCTTCTCCTATATAGTTACTAAATTCTAATTAAAAACCCTCTAGGTTAGTATTAAGGTCTTAATAGGTATAATAGGTTTAAATCTATATAAAAGATAGAAAAAGCAAAAGCTAGTTAAAGTATAAATACTTAATTAGTCTATAAATAGAATAGCAGGTAAATATAGTTAAAGATTAATATTCTTCCTTTCTCTAGTTTATATTAATAAAGAATAAGTAATAGATAAATAACTAGTCTCTATTACCCTATTAGCTCTTAGATTATAGACTAATATTACTTTCCTCCTTATACTATACCTTTTATTAAACTTAATAATAATACTCTTATTTTCTAAACCTCTATTAATAATAATCTTACTATATAGCCTATATTAATAGATAACTTCTTTCTAAATAAACTTTATAATCTTAGTTATAGTTACTTATCTAAGCTATTATACTTTAAGCTATTTAGTAAGTAGGTTTTATACCTCTATAAAATACTACTTACCCACTCTTTATATATCTAATAAAATCCTTATAAAAGGTAGTCCTTTTAGCAAACTATAGGTTCTTATATTATTTATATATTAAGCTCTCCTCTTCTAGTAATTAGGATAACTCTTTAAAAACTCTTTAACTTCTAAATATATATTACCCTATATATAATAGTTAGCTAATCTCCTTACTATAACTTACTTATCTCTATAACTACTTTTCTTATAAGCTTTAGTAATTAGCTTCTTCCTCTATTTAAAGTTATCTATAATTTATCTTAGTATTAGCTTCTAATTTATTAGTCTAGTAAAAAGCAGGTAGTTTTAAATATAATAGTCTAGGACTTTAACTTTAAAATTATAATACTTAATAGATTAAATCCCTAAAAAGTATCTTTATATTATTAAATAGTAGGTAATCTGTTAAGAATATACTAAATAGGCCTATAAATTATTAAAAAGAGTATCTAGAATAGTTATTATACTACTAATAATTTCCTATATATCTCCTATAAAAACCTCCTCTATTTATTATATATTACTATATTATTATACTTAATTAAAAAAGAAACTAGCCTTAATATTAATAAAGAAGATCTATAAATTAATCTAAAAATTAATTTCTCCTTCTACTTCTTTATTAATTATATCTAAAAAACCTCAGAGTTTCTATAAGAGGCTATTTACTACTATATTCTATATACTATAGATATATTATACTTTAAAGTTAAATATTTAAATCTATATAATCTATTAAATAATAAGAGCTTCTAGGAGGTTTATAGCTACTCTATTTAGTTATATAACTAAAATCTAGATATCTATTTCTAGAATAAAGTATCTTTTATAGAGGTAATTATATACCCTCTTTAAGGCCTTTAAAACACTATATAGTTCCTTCTTTTTAGTATTATAGAATAGTTCTAGTTCTAACTAAGTACTACTCTTAAAATAAGAAACTATATATTAGTTATTAATAAATTAGCCTAGAACTCTGCTCTATTTTATATTACTAGTATTAACTGCAAAGTATATATCTCCTCCTCTAAAACTATAATCTAAGATAATAAGAATTAGAGCTTTAATAAGTATTAACTTTAAGATATCTATTACTACCTTATACTTCTCTTTCTAATAAAAAGAGATATCCTTTTTAAATAAATTAGTAAGAAGCTTTATAATAGTTAAATAATCCTTTACCTAGAATCTATAAAATATTATAATTTCCAGAAAAGCTCTTAATTCTATTAAGTTAGTATAAGTAACCTATTTATAAATCTTAACTATTTTTGCTTCTTCTAGATAATATCTATTAGTACTATAAATATAGCTAATAATTATTACTACTTTCTAGGCCTATTAAGACTTAACTACTATTACTATATACTCTATTAGCTCTAAATTAACTAGAATCTTATTAATATTCTAAATATTCTAAAATAAATCTGCAAATTCCTAGATAAAACTTAATCTCTTCTTTATTATAGTATAAAGTTAGTCCTTTAATAGTAATATTATTAAAGAAGGCTTTATAATAACTAGATATAAGATTATATAAAATTCTAATTATAACTCTTATAAATTATATAACTAAACTTATTACTCTTTAAGGCAAAATATATATATATAGTAGTCTAATAGGTAAGGTAAATATAGTTAAATCCCTACTTATAGAGTTTAAAGGAACTTAGTTATATCTTAAAAAGAAGTCTAAAAGGAATAATAACTAGTATATAGTAAAATCCTCTAAAAAGTTATCTATAAAAAGGAGTAGCACTATATCTTAAATTATAACTATATTTATCTTTATTATAGAGTTAATAAGTCTTATCTTACTATCCTTTTTATATATAAAGAAGAATAGATTATAATATATAGTATAACTCTGCTCTAGAATTCCCTTTTCCAGTCTATCCTTTAGAATTATAATAATATTCTATTCTAACCCTCTTAATATTAGAATTTCTTTTACTTACTATACTTTATATAGGATTATTTATATTATTTATAGAAAAGTAATAGAAGGGTAAATAGAGCTATAATAAGCAAATTCCTAGACTAAAGCTTTCTTTCTTACTATTAGAATAGCTATAAAAAGCTTCTTTTCTTTAAGCTATAGATAATTAATAGTTTTTAGAATAGCTTCTAGCTAAGTTTTTATAAGTCTTATCTCTAGCTTAATATTTAAAAACTTTAGTATAATTAGGTTAGTAAATAGAATATTAAAATCCAGTTTTATATTCTTTTCTACTCTTATCTATACTTTTAGCTTCTATTCTAGGTTACTATCTAGAATTAAACTATCTAATATAGTATTATTAATAAGTTAAATCTTCTTATCTTTTATCTTATATAGTATATTAATATCTTCTATTAGTAATATAGATATTATCTATATAGATATATAGTAATAATAAGAAAAAATAATATCTATAGCTATAATAACTTTAATTCCTTTCTAATATACTAATTTATACTTCCTCCTAGATACTCTCTTTTTTACTACTTTCTTCTTAGATCTATAAATATAATACTAATAGTTAATACTATAACTATTATATCCTTTAATATATTTAGTACTTATAATTACTTTATAAATATTATTAAGCTTAGAGGTAACTTCTTTTTAGATTATAATTCCTAGAATTTTATTAAAAATTAATCTAAATTCTTTAAAAATAGTAATAACTTTCTTATATAGCTCTATTTATTACTTAACTTCCTCTAGTAGGTTATATAAGCTCTTAAATACTTACTAAATTACTTTAATATTCTAATATACTTTTATACTATTTAGTATTATATCTAACTCTTTCTTATCTTTAACTTTATTAACTTACTAATTATCTTCTATAAACTTTAAACCTATTACTATATTAGATCTATTAGTAGTAGCTTCTATTTTCCCTCCTCTATAAAAGATATAAGAGTATATTAATATTATAAAGAGATAAAGTAGTCTATCTTAGTAATAATTTCCAGAAAGCAAGCAGTTAAGTCTCCTATATAAAATAATAATAAGATATTAATCTTAATATTTCCAGACTAAAGAACTCTAATAATCTAGTTCTATATATAATTTAAGGTTATTTTAATCTTTAAAATAAAAAAAGCTTCTAGCACTAAGTCCTTATTATAGATATTTTCTAAAAAGATAAAAAAGCTAATATCTTAAATTATATTACCTCTAATATAGATATTATCTATAATTATATCTATAAATTAGATTCTCTACTCCTTATTAGTAATTTTATAAATTTCTATATTAGTTCTAATTATATTACTCTATAAGCTTAGATATCTAATATATCCTTTACTAATAAGATTAATTACTAAGCTACTATTAATAATTTCCTTAATTAGTATATTTATAGAGCTATAAAGAGTAATTATAATCTACTAATAAATTATAATAAAGTCTAGAATAGTAATATATCTTAGTAATAAAAGAAGTATAAAATTCTATTTCTCTATTATAGTATCTATTTTAAAAATAAGATTAATTATATAGCAGTTAAACTATACTTACTTAGTTTATAAATTCTTAGATAAAACTATAAAAATAATAGCTTAAGTTACTTAGCCTTTAAAGCAGTTTTTATTATTATTCTATTAGTCTATCTACTCTTATAGCTTCTTATTACTAGCTTCTATATTATTAAATTAATCTAGAAGTATAATATTAGTAGAAATAAAAACCTCCTATACCTTTAAATTATATCTATTCTTATACTTATTAATTATCACTTTAGCAGTATTATAAACTATTTTATTCTAGTCTAGCTAGTTTTAATAAAAAAGAGCTTTAAAAATAGCTACCTTTCTATTTACTCTCTTACTATATAGCTTTAGTATAAGTATATAGCTAGTCTATAAATTACTATATTAAATCTAAGACTTATCTTACTCTTCTTATTTCTATTATTTAACTAGCTCTTTTAGAATATTCTATAATATAATATTATTAATATCTTCTTTATTATTAAGAAGTTTAGTAACTTACTAGGTAATTTAAATTAGAGGATCTTAAACTATAAGTAGATCTACTATTTAAAAGACTTATTAAATATAAGTATTATAAAGTTCTAAGTAATAGCTTCTAGCCTTTACTTATTTTATAGTAGTAATATTCTTAACTAGATTAATATACTAGTTTCTAGACTTAAAGCTAAAAAATATTATATTAATAAAGTTATATAACTATATTATATCTTTTCCTTAATCTATAAAGCTAATAGATTACTTAAAGTATAGTTTATTATAACTAATAACTTATATAATCTCTTCTTTTAGTTTTAGCTACTACTTTTCTACTATTCTATTAGTAGCTACTATATAGTTTATAAAACTATCTTTATTAATAAAAATATACTTTAAAATTATCTAGCTATCTATTCTCCTAGCTATATAGCCTTTATTAATAATACCTGCTTTAACTTAGATATTAAAATTAAAGGTGCTAATAAAGTAGAAAGATACTATATAGTAGCAAACTCCCTTCTAGCTAGCTTTAAAGTACTTAATATAACTAATAATAATATAGACTACTGCTCTATAAAACTAGTAGTATCTAAAAGCCTAAAAAGGTATATATTACTATAATCTCTCTTACTAAAAGCCTCTATAGCTCTCTCTTTCTCTATCTCTTTTAAACTCTTAATATTATTAGTAGCTGCTTTAGTAGTTACTATAACTAGCTTATAGGTAGTAGTACTACTATTACTAATATTAAGTCTATATATTATTCTAAGATTATTATTTATAATATTTAGTAGCTTTTATAGTATTTAAGTTAAAAGTATTATCTTCTTAGCTAGTAACTCTCTTAATAAGGCTTAGAATATCTATCTTATAGTTAGCTCTATTAATATTAAGAGTTTTAAAGTTCTCTATAAGAGAGTTAATAATTAAGCTTATAATCTATACTATAAAAGGTTCTTTAACTTTAACCTTCTATCTTATTAGAATTATTTTTATAGAAACTTAAAGCATAGTTATTAGTTTAGACTTAATAAAGCCTAATAGTTACTAAAGTTCCTACTAAATAGTAGACTATTTAATTAGAGTATCTTTAACTATAACCTACTACTTTAAAATAACTTTAATAGGTTAGCAGTTAAGACTTTAAGTTATAGCTCTTATTACTCTCTCTAAAAAATAGTAGTAAGTAATATAAATAAGTTTAGTATCTATAAGTTCTAGATCTCTATATAAAAAAGCTCTCTATTAAAGCTAATAAATAGTAGTAATTAATACTATAACCTATAAAGAGTTATTATCTTTAATATAAGAGCCTATAACTAGGTTTTAGAGATTCTTATTAAAGTTCTATTAATACTTTAAGTCTATAAATCTAAATTAGTAAAGAAGTTTCTCCTTAGCTTCCTTCTAGATCTTAGCCTTATTAATATAAAATTATACTATATCTTAATAGTTACTAGAGCTATATATATAAACCTTATTCTTTATATCTCTATTAGTCTTATAGTAAAGCTTAGAAAAGCTTTTATAGTCTATAATAAAGTCTAAGATATTAGTTTTAATAAACTTAGATATACTAATAGAATAGAGAGTTATTATAGCTATAGTAAAATATCTTATTAGAAGGTTAGCTAGAACTATAATATCTTAATTAGTATATATCTCCTTAGATAAATAATAAAAACTAAGAGATATTACCCCTATTCTAGAAGAGAGATTTGCAGACCTATCTATACTATCTTTAAAAACTAGCTATCTTATAGCTTATAGTTATATCTTACTAAATAAAGTTCCTATAAACCTCTCCTTAAGCTGCTTTTCCTTATTAGAAGAGGATCTAATATCTAAGTTATTTAAATAAGAAAAAGATATAATACTTATAGAGCTATAAATATTAGATTTATTATTATATAGTTAAAGTAATAAAGCTTTCTAAGTAGTAAAGTAAATTTATTATTATAATATTTTCTAAATAGAAAGATAAAGTAGGTAATTATAACTCCTTTAAATAATAAAAAAGGAAAAATAATATAAACTAAATAAATATAAAAAGGTCTCTTAACCTTAATCTTACTACTCTAAGCTTTTATAGATCTACTTTAAGTCTTATTACTTAATATAAAAGGATCTTCCTAATAATACTTTTATCTTAAAAGACTTTACAGCTTTACTATATTAGAATATCTTAAATATTAGTATTCTTTACTCTTAATACTTAAAGCTATACTAATAAGGGGTTTATTAGTATTTATTTATTAATCTAGTTAATCTCACTATACTTATTAGCTTAGTAAAACTACTAATCACTATATTAGTCTTAAATATAGCTATCTTAGCTACTCTAGCTATAACCTTACTAGTTAAATAATAGTAGTATTAAAAATATATAAAAGAGGAGGAAAAGGAGTATACTTACTAAAACCTGCTAATAGTATATAAAAGGAAGTATATTAGAATCTTTATTATTCCCACCTTAATTCTAAGAGAATATATAGCTATTACTATCCTTATAAACTAAAATAGGCCTATAAATATGTTCCTCTATCTTTTTATATTAGCTATTAATTATATTATTATTCTTTATTATTTATAGATTTTTCAGGTATATTATTATATTTAAAGTGGATTAGCTTTATATATATATATATTAATAGCAGGAATATATAGATATAATAAAGACACTCTACTCTCTAAGAAGCCTTTAAAGGCTATTAAAAAGAGCAAAAGGATCTACCTCTAAGCACTATTAATAAAAGCTAGAGCTATAAGAGCTAGAAAGAACAGCAAATAATATAACTCTACCTATAAATAGGCTAAAATAATAAGAATAGGCTTAAAAGATATATAAAGTAATTCACAGATCTAATTAAAAGAGATCACTAAAAATAAGTATAAATTCACTGAGAAAATCCTAAAAAACTTAAGAATTAAGTATTAAGGTATTAATAATAATAATAAGTCCTCGTCTCCTCTATGCTCCCCCTCTCTCCTTAACTATAGTCCTTCTATAATAGACCTATATACTAAGAGGGCTCTCTTAGAAATTACACTACTAAGTTCTACTTATCCCATTCTAATATATTTCTAGATACTAATTCTATAAAAAAAGGCTATATTATAACTATTATAAACTCTTTCTAAAAGAGTTTTATAGATATTATTACTAAAGAAAGAGAAAAAAAGCTAACTATATAAACTATAACTATATATCTAGCTATAAAGTAGAGAAGACTTTAGTATTTCTAATTAATATTCTAAGTAAACCTCTCTTTTTTTAGAAATAAAGTAGAGATAAAAACTAGCTAATCTATTAATAAAAGAAAGAGCTAATCTCTACTAAGTTATATAATAGTACTAAGCTTATATTATTTAGAATAGCTAAGTATCTTCTTATATATAGTAGAGCTACTCTTTTTAGAGACTAGAAAACTACTATTAGTATCTTTAATATAAAAGGATCTAAGTATACTAGAGCTTTTAGCTATATAGTTAAGAGATTTAACTTTAGTATTTAGAAATATTATAAAAAGTAAGTAATATATAAAACTAACTTATTAAAGTTTATAACTAATAAAAAGCTTTAATAACTTCTCCTTTTTACTAAAATATATTTCTTACTTTTTATAAATCTATTTAACTTAGAATAGGAAATTAGATTTAATATAGCTAATATCTAGATATACTATTAGTCTTATTAGAGAGAGAATCCTCTAGAAAAGGTTTTAATAAGAATCTAGAATAAGCTAAAAACTAATTATATCTATAATAATATTCTAGGTTTTATATATAGAAAGGTTAATATAATATATAAAATAAAAAATATAAAAGTCTAGCCAGTTAATAACTTACCTTTTAAAAGCTTAGTATCTAAAAGAGATTTAAGATAGAACTTAAAAGCCTAAGTAAAAGCAAAAAAAAAGCCTTAGATTAGTATTAAAAAGCATTGTTATAAATCTTATTTAATTAAAGTTTTTAACTATTTTTAAAGAGAAATAACTTATAATAGAAAAACTTAATAAGATCTTAGTAATAGTAAACTACCTTAACTTAAAATAAAAAAAGCTTTTCTTTAAAGTTTTAAATAATAGAGAGAAAGCCCTTATATAGAGTTTTAAGTATTATAGATCTATTTACCTATTTATAACTTCTCTATAAATAATTAGAGTTATTTCTTATAAAGCTTAGTAAGTAAGAAGTATACTAATCTTAAAGCCTCTGGCCACTATATAGTGATTTTACCTGCTTTGTAACAGACCTTCTAACTCTGCGCTGTGCCTCCTAATAATATACATAGCCTTTAGTTATATAATTATAACTATTCTAACCACAGCTACACTTATATATGCCTATCTATAGCCTTATAATTCTTAACTTTGCAGTTTGATAATAATATCTGTTAACTTATCCTCTTACCTATTACCCGCACTGCTAATACTATCTCTATCACTGCTTTGTCTGCTAGTCCCCTTATTTAATTAGGCTAGCTGACACCTTTATAGCAGCTTTGCTGTTATTAGCAATGCTCTCTCTGTTTAGTGCAAGCTATACTTACTAATATTCCCCTAAAGGGCTGCCTCTGCCTTAGTATTATAGAGGGTCTATTTAAAGAAGGGCTACTCTATAGAGTGCCTAATAACCTATCTAACCTCTACTACTAAGTCTGCTTACTTATATAGAATAAGTTAGTATATCTATAAGTCCCTTATAGGGGTATTAATAAGAGCTCTCTAAAAAGCTATACTAATAATATACTCTTAGTATTATATAGGCTGCTTAATAAAACAGAGAGCCTTATTAATAGTATTAATACTAAACTATTATATAATATTTTATATATTATTAATATTAATAGGTATACCTTATATATAGCTAGTATATTAATATGCTAGGTCTAATACTAATATCTTAGAGAACTTATTATAGGTTATAGGATAAGAATAAGGAAGAGAGATAGGTATAAAGTTCTGCTTATAGAGCTTTTTATGCTTCTAGCTATGAGAATCTCTTAGAAGGTTAAGGAGTTATCTCTTATATATATAGCACCTTACTAGAAGGTTTACCTTTTAGACGTTTTTTGCAGCATCTTACTAGAAGGTTTAGTAAAGGTAATTCCAGGCTATAAGAGCCTTAGTAGCCTACTTAGCTCTAATATAATTAGCTCTGTTATATATAGTATAGCGTTACCTATACTATTACTATTCTGCTAGTTTATTTAGCTAGAGTATATATCTAACTTTATATAAGGGTTTACTTGCTAGTAGAAATATATAGAGTTCCTATATTATTATCCTTAACTAGTAGAGGGTATAGGTTAAAGTGCCTCTATAATATTTCCTAAATTATGCCTATAAACTAGGTGAATTTGTTATAGTCTTTTTTGCAGGGGGGCTATATTATAACTATAAACTTAATACTAATCTTAAAGATCTTAGAGAATAATATAATAATAATCCTAAAAAATAAGCTAAAAAAGAGTATTTTTAAGTAAAGTTATATAGCTTACTAAAACCTCTTTTTTTTAGTTAGAAAGAAGAATAGAAAGATATATCTTATTAACTCTATAATAAAGATTAATACTATTAATCTATATAATATAGCTCTACTTTCTTTTAGTAATAAGTTCTTAGAGAAGTTTATAATATACTAGCTTTTCTTACTATTAGATTTCTTCTCTAAATATAACTAAGTTCTATTAGATCTATATAGCTATAATATTATAATCTTTATAATACTAATTAGCCTCCTTTAAATATATATTCTATTTTAAAAAGCTACTAATTTTATAGTTTAGTTTATAAAAGTTATAATATAAATCTTATATAATCTAATTCTAATCTATTATAAAGCTTTTCTTAATAATATAGCTATTAAGAGCTCTATCTTAAAATATAATAATAAAGAAGTTCTTAGTTACTCTAAACTATATAGATATATTTTAAAATATATCTAGAATATTAATAAGGTTTTTATTAATATTAAGTTAGCTAGCTATATTATTACTATAAAGAAATTATAATAGGCTTAGTAATCTATTACTATTATAAAATATATTTATAGTATTAGTAGCTAAAAGCTAGAGAAGTTAAAGATTATTAAGATTAGAAAATAGGGAGTTTATAATAACCTTACTAATCTTAGTATAAGGGAATAAGGATTAGGTATATATGCACAGACGCGCAATCAGCAAAAGGTTAGCTAGCAGGCAGCTGCCACCTATACCTTAGGAAAAACTCTAAGCATAACAGACTTAGAATGTTAAGTAATAATCTAATATAGTAATAGACACCTATATTTAGTATTCTAGCCCTTTCTAGTTAAGGCCTATAGCTATACTCTTATAATTCTATTACTTCTACCTTAATTTAAGAGACTAGTACTAGTTAGAATATCTAAAATAAATAAATAATAGTATACTAACTAATTAGTAGCAGAGTTTAACTATAAAAAACTTTAGGTTAGCTATATAGAATATAACTAATAGAGCCTAGACTAATATAACTCTAGTTACTTACTAAGTTCTAAGATATAAGAGAGTTTATATAGATATTATAAAGAGAAACTAGATAGGCCTAGAGAAGATATCCTAGAGGGAATAACTATCTAAGAGTATACTAGATCTTAGATATTACCCTATATATATATAATAATAGATAGCTAATATAGCACCTTATTATATACTCTATATAAGAATAGTACCTTAGAAGCTCTAATCTAGGCTATAATATTTATATAGAGGTAGTAAGAGAACCTTATAGAATAGATATAGCTATAGTAGTAGTAATATAAAGAGTAAATAACTGCTCTTCTATAGCAGCTTACTAACTATATAGTAATTAGGAACTTATAGTAGAATTAGAATAAACCCCCTATATATAATTACTATACTATAATAGAGGATTTTATAGTAGATTAGATTAGTAACTAGATCTAGGTAATTAAGAATAGAAACTAACTATATACTAGTAGTATACTAGAGTAGCAGGTTTAATAGTTACTTATAAAGATAAATTTAACTCTATAAACCTAATAGAAATATTATAGAACTAGGTTAGAAGGGAAACTTATATAGATTAACTTTATAGTATTTACTTATTAATAGTATATTAACTCTAAGCATTAGAAGCAGAGATACTATAAGAAGCTAGATATAATATATTAAAAAGAGATTTAGTCTTTAATATAATTCTTTACTAAGTAGTTAGTAATATATTAAAACCTAGATATACTAGACCTAGAAGATAGTAAGGCTAAAACCTATACTCTATACTTTAGATTAGCCCCTTTTCTTTATAGAGAGCTTAAGTAGTAGAAGGTTAAAATTAAGAGGCCTAAAAATATAGCTATAGAAGTAGAGTAACTATAGGAGATATATTAGTAATATAATAGTAAGCTATTATAAGGTAAGAGTAGGAAGTAATATACTAAGAAAGAATATATACTAAGGGAACTACCCCTAGTAAGAGCTAGCTAAAAGGCCCTATAGTAGAGATTTAGCTATAAGAGTACCTAGAGAGGTTAGAGCCTAATATCTTACTAATCTACTACTAGCAGCTTATAGAGCATAGCTCTAAATAAGCCTATATTTAACCCTAGTATAAGGCTTCCTATACCTAGAGATATAATATATTTTCTTAGTGAGGTAGCTCGCTTACGTAATTATATTACATAATAGGAATATTATATAATATAGCTTAGGTAATTAAGGAGGTATAAAAATAGGTATTATTTTGGCTTATTTAACTAGTAACTAGCTAGGTAGGGGAGAGAGGAGTTATTTATACTTATTCTAGCCCTTCTAGAGGCTTCTATTACGTAATTACTTACGCAATAGCTTACGCAGTAGATTGCGTAGATAT